>QEPC01012312.1:288450-322476 GCA_003113815.1 Sphenodon punctatus
CCCCAAGCCCCCAGGCAGGCCCCCCTGATCTTCCAGCCCCCCAACCCTCCAGGTAGGTCCTCCCAAGCCCCCAGCCCAGGCACTACAGGCAGGCCCCACCTGCTGCCCCATGGCTGGCTGGCTCTGTCCTCGAGTCACAGCAGTCGCCACTGATGCTGCATCACTCATGCTGCCTGCCGCCTGCTCGCACGCCTCTGCCACGAGGCTTCACCCTCCCGGAAGTTGCTTTTATACTTCTGGGAGGGAGCAGTTTTGGCAGAGGATGGGGGGGGAGGCCAGCCTGAGCCTCCCTCCCCACCCGACCCGACCTGATGGGGGGGGGTTGGGACCAACACATTTAAAAAAAACCCAAAAAAACCCCAGACTGCTGGACCAGCCCTCCGGCCCACCAGGAATCCTCCCGGTGGGTTCAATGGCCAATCTGCCCCTGTCTGAAAGCTTCAGTTTTCAGGCTTTCAGAATGCGCTTCTTCAAAGTCCCACATCTCCAGCCGCTGACGACAGCAGGGGGCACGTCACTTCCGGAAGCACAGGGAGCATGTAAACACTCTCCACGTGGCTTTTCTCTGAATGCAGGGCTCAGGGGCATCTCTAAGCACCTCGTTTAAAAGCAGCCTCAAAGACCAAGGCAAAGTGAGAGTACATGGAACTTAAGTCATAGCTTATAAGCAAGCACAATATGTGAGTCTGTACAATGTGTTTACTGTTTATATGGTGCACAAGTTAAGGCGGAAGCCTTAACTTACAATTTCCATGCTTTTTGGAACATGATTGGATTTGTAAGAGTCTTAACTCCTCACTTAAAAACCAAAGGGTTTTTTGATGCTTTAATAGACTTGTTATTTTAAAGTCTTGTGATTTTAAACTCAAAATCATGCTGGTTGATGACTGTGGATACAATCCCGAACCCAATAAACCAATAGGAGGTTAGCCACTGGCCTTTTTAAAATGCCCCTCCCTACCCCACCCAGCAGTGGTTCATGGTCGTGCCACTGGGGGGGGGGGGCAAGTACAAACAGGCACACACCCATCCCCACCCATGCAGCCGCATGGAGACACCTGCATTTTCAGTGGTTGCTCCATGCGGGGGAGATGGGTGGAGGTGCATGTTTTGTGGGAGCATGCACGCAGGTCCACCCACCTGCCACTGCTTTTGAATGGGAAGCACTCACCCATGTCCACTGCATGAACATGAGTGGATACATCTCTTAAAAAGGGCCTTCAATTTTGATAGTTTTGAATTTGGGGTGCACTTCTCACTCTTTTCATGCTCAGGCACCAATTGGTCCTCTAATGTGACCTGACGGGCCACCCGTTCACTCCACAGACTGACTCACTGCCCAGTTGCTGACTGCTCCTTCAAGTCCCAGCCACTGCTCAGCTGAAAGTGAAAGAAGCCTCCTTTCTCCCCCTACCCCCAAGAAAAGCCAAGTGTGGGAAGACTCTGGCTCAGCTCAGCAGTGGCTGGGAAACAGAATTGGGAGCACTGGCTAGGAGCCATGACTCAGAGGAGCAGCCAGCAGTTTGGTGGTGCGTCAGCCCATGGAGCACACTGAGGCAGGAGCTTCCTGGGACATCCCGGGGCATCCCAGGGAGTTCCAGAAAGAACCATTTTTCAAGGCATCCAAGCACCTGATGGAGGCTGGGTAAATCCATTGGGTTTACCCAGGGGGTGGCCCAAAATGTGGGCATTATCCACAGATAGCCAATGCGCTACCCCCTGCACCCCTACTCCAGTGTGGCAGAGAAGGGTCTCTCTTAAGGGGAGTGTTTGTGTGTCCACTTGTGAGTTCTGTTGCTGAGGTTCCCTAGAGCTAGGAGCCAGCCGGAGGGGTCCCAGCCTGGAGTGCCAGAGCTAGTAGGAGTGGTCTTGGTCAGTCACTTGAGGTTGGTGCCTAGATCAAGCCAGTCACTTTCACCATAAGTCTGCCAAACCCCCACCCCCATTCTAGGGAAAAGGCATGAAACTCAGGGGTCATGAGTTCTAATCACAGCTATCTAATAGAAAAGACTTAATTATTACTTTTCTGTTCAACTTATTAATTTATTTTTTCAGTCTGGTCTTTGTGGTGTCCACCCTGCGTTCAATTTGTTGGGAATTTAGTTGCGACAATAATTCTCTTGTTTATTTGGCTTGGTTAGACTTGAGCATTTTTAATTATTTTTTCCCCCACTATGGAAGTCTAGCCTTCATTGAACAATACAATTAGACCGTATGCAAGCAAACTGGAGATCAGTAACATAATTCATCATCTTTCAGTGGTGTTAATTAAATCTCAGCATAGCATCAGATTTGTATCATTCATATCGCTATATAATTCAGTGTGTCATGATGCTTTGTTCTCCTTAAAATTTCTCAGCTTCAAGCTATTTAGAGATCAAGTCTTCCTTAGTTTCTTCAGTCACCCAAGAGCCAAGTCAAGTCATCATTCAAAGCCACCTTAGCTATCCTGAGTCCTTCTGGGAAAGGGTGGGAAATAAATTTTAAATAAATAAAAACATAGGGCAACTTGGCTTTGGTTAACTCAAAAACAAGAACAGTGAGATGCAGGAGGAAAGAAGCCATACTCAGCACATGAATGCATCTTCTGAGGAAAGTTATGACTTGTATTATTATTATTATTATTATTATTAACAAACATTTATATAGAAGACCTGGCCTCTGGGAGCATCAAGGGACAGGCTATTCAAAGGGGCTGCTAGTCCAGCAGGGTTCAGAAAGCTCTGTTGCCACTCCTTTAGGTCAACTGGCTCAGGAAAGCTTTGAGTGCAATCTTGTCTTAGTTAAAGACAGTGGCAACCCCCCACCCCGCATAACCCTCATGTGTGGAGACATTTAGACTATACAAATCCTCTAGGTACCACCACAAATGGAAATTAAATTCAAACCCAGATCCACCTGTTTCTCATCATGGGGCATTTTTAAACAGATGGCAGTGGGTGGAGGGATGGTTGTGCAGCTGCAGTGGGTGGAAATGGGTGTGCGCCTGTTCCGACCCACAGAGGCCCTTTTCACACAGACACACTAACACTGATAAAATGGGTGTTACATTTTATTATACATGTTGCAGGCCTGGAGGTGTGCTCTCTGGGTGCCCTGAAACATGTATAATAAAATCATATGTATAATAAAAGCCCATTGCTTTGTTCGTGGGTGATGGGTGGAGATGTGTGGAGCGCGGGAGCATGCACGCACCCCCACCCATCCCCTATGGCATTCACCCGGGCACCTCTACCCATCTCCACACAGCAAAACGATGTGGAGATGGGTGGGGGCATCTCATGTGAAAAGGACCTTAGTGAGAGCAGTGTTGGCTGGAGAAAGGAGTCTCTCTTCCCCTTCGTTCCAAAACAAAGTTTCAGAGCATTTCCATTTAAAAGCCAGAGCAAAAGTTGGCATTTGTCCAGTTTTATAGTACACTAGAGCATTCTTCTCTTTTTGGGGAATAATCTACAAAAAAAGAAAGATAAATGCTACAAATTGCCAATGGGGACAACAAACAAACAAACAAACAAACAAAAACCTTTACCATTACTGTTAATGTTTCAACATTTGAGGGAAAGTATCCAGGTGCTCCCATCATACCAAAGTTCCATAGAGATCTGCTGTCCTCCAACATTTTTCATTCAAAATTAGTTGAATCAGGAAGGAATAATGAAACAGCAATTATGGAAATTATTTACACTGAAGGAATGAATTTCACAGCAGCTTATATTTCTAGCATGGGAAATTCTTGTATGTGCCTTATTTTCCATCTTAGTCATCCATTACATACCATTTTTTGGCATTGGCAATACAGTGGTATTCTCCTGAACTCCCAGTGTTGACTCTGAGTGAAGAAATCAATATCACAGCCCTATGTACCATACCATACATCTATCATCAATAGATTCTCCAGGCATAATGATGACATTTGGTGTCTTCAGATGGACCTGGGCCAGTGCTAAATCCAGCCCCACCTACATCACGTTTACAAAGACCTGGCAGTTGCCATGGCCTGCGGTACACCCATGTGGTGCCCCCTCCCTCACACCATACAGTAGCAGGTGGATTGCCTGATGCTCTACGATGCCACCTGCAACACTATAGGGTTGCCGAGGTCAACCTCCAGGCAAGAGTGGAGCTTCAGCAGCTGTCCGCCAAGCACACAGACAACTGTCTCTGCCGGTGCCACATATTTGGGTAGCCTGCTCCATTGGTGATGCTCTAGGATGTCCTTTACATGGACAGGCCACCTGGGGATGAGGTAGAGCAGAGACAGGACTGCCATTTGTCTGCTTACAGTACAGCTGTACCGACCGAATAGTACTTCTGACTACTTGGGCCGAATACCGACGTTTCGAATAGTTGGCCCGAGTGCTCGGTGGCCCTTCAATGCTATTTCAGAAATTTTGGGATTTGGAATTGAGGACCTTGAAAACCTTCAGAAAAATCTGAAAACTTTGGAAAGTTGTTGCAAAGTTCTTGAACCCACAGCCAAGTCACTTCCCAGAAAAGCACTACCCAGAAAAGCACTACCCAAAAAGCATGCTACCAAGAGTGGGACAATCGCTCCAGAAGACAACCCCCCAAAAGTGCAACTGCGCACAGAAATTCAACCCCTCCCCAACAATAGTGTATCCATAGCATGGCCCACCAGCAGCAGTGAGTGCACCCACTTTATCATTATGCCAACCAAGCAGTGCACAAAAATGCAGGCTAGCTAGGGACATTCACTCAAGAAGAATACAACAGCCCCCACAAAACAGTCTGCAATTGAATGGAGAAATAAATCCCACCAAAAAAAGCCAGCAAGCACAGGCCCCAGCAGCAGTCACAAAATTAAGAAACCAGACATTCACACCCCTCTACTTCTGGGGGCACCCTCTTCCTTGGCATGGCATTGTGGCAATGGTAACTTGAACTGACCAAGCAAACTTGGGAAGTGGAGCCAGGCAGAGAGAAGAGAACCCTCCTCATGGTGCCAAGTGCCAACCAAGCAGCAGGCAGCAATGTGGCACACAATTATTATTTTTTTTAAAAAACCACAAAATTTTGCATGATATGGTAAAGGACAACATAACCCCCATCCCCCAGCACTGGCTCTACGGACAGAACAGGACAGGACAGGACAGGCCAAACCATACCATGCCAGAACAGGCACTCATCTATCCCTCCCCCAACCATTACTTACATATCCAGCAGCACTTTAGCATGCAACGCAGCCAAATTCTCCAAAGAGAATGGACAAAATGGCTGCAGTGCAGACACTTTTATTTTGCCCTACCAACCAGTTCAAAAGCTGACCATCTGGCTTGGCTAGCCAATCAAAACTTGCCATCTGGCTTAACCATCACTCAATTGTCCCCTCCCTTACCCCCCTCCTACCAAATATGGCACTAAGTTTCATTTCCAGAAGAAGCTCAACTATCCACCAGCCCCCCATGTATGCAACTTTCCAAAGTTTTCTGAAGTTTTCTGAGTAACGGCCTTTTTCCTTGGAACTTTGGAATTTGGCCTTTCCAAACGGAATACCTTAATATTTGGCAAATTCTGAAGTTTCCAAAACATTGTATGGTATTAAACTGACCCTCCTATAAACAAGAGAAAGTTGACCATCTAGTCCAATAGGAAACTGATTAACATTTTTTTCCAGTTCTGCCATTGACTCAAAATTAAATGTAGTTCAGTATTTCTATGGTGGGAGGAAAAGGTCCACAATGGATTGAGATTTCAGAGAGTTCAGGATCAGAAGGGATCACCATATCATTCAGCCTAACTTCCTATGTTTGACAGCCTCCCTCCCCTGAGTCCCACCCTGCTACCCTCATGTAGCTTTACCTACAATGAAAATAGAAGCCTTCTGAAAACTAAATTATTTTATTTTTATTAACTTATATTTCTATTTCTACCCTGCCTCTCTCACAAAACGTGACTCGGGGCGGCTTGCAGATTACAGTCTGCCACAAATAGGGAACTGGATCGACCAAGCAGCCATGCCAGAGGTCTCTGCAATGGCAAGGAGTTAATTTACTGAGAGAGTCCCAGGTGACAAGCAAGCTAATGTGTTCAGTATGTTCCTGTAAATCCATCCCTTTCTGCTAGTATCAAGACATCTTGACATTTATCACAGCCTCCTGTATTGTGTGTAAAAAAGACACTAGGTTCAATAGTGGTGTCCGTGACAATGGACCAGGATTTACATTATTCACTCCATTGTATTTTGTATCAGTGAAATGGACAGCCGATCTTGGCGATTCATCAACTGACTTCTACTCACGTGCAAAAATCAATGGCCAATAGTCCCGACTCCCTGGAAATCAAGCAGGTGGCAAATTCCTCAGGAAGAGACACTTACATAGTACAAGTGGCATAGGGCCTGATCCTGTGCTGATATACATTTTTCTCACAGCCGTACAAACCCTCCACTTTAAGGAGGCTTGGAATCACTCTCATGGTTTCTTGTTTTGCTGATGACAGTCATTCCCCCTGTTTGGAAATTCATCCCCACTATCTGCTTCTCCACCTCATGTTTAATCTACTAGGGGTGTGCATGTTATTTTCGTTAATACAGTAATGGTAATGAAAATTGTCATTTTCATTATTGTTATTGCAAAAACAAAAATGACAAATAATAATAATGAAAATACAAATTAAAATGACATTTGTTTTTGAAATAAAAGGAAATAACTGAAAAACATATATCCAGCTATAACTTGTTTGTTTCTTATTAAATTCTGATGAAACATGGGTAGTTTGAACCCCCAATGGAGGGCACTATGTGTACCACTTTTTGAAACTATTAGATACAGGGAACCAATTTCAGAAGCAGTTGAAAGTTGTGATTTTAAGAAAAGCTCCATACACATTCATGGCTACAACTTATTTATCCTTCATTCAATTTTCATGAAACCTAGGAATATTATGTTCCTCTACAAGCCTAACACTTCTGCCAATTTTAAGAAAGATTGGATAAGACATTGGTGTAAGATTGGTATAAGACATTAACTTGACAATGCATTTCCATTTGTAACATTTGTATATTCCGTCCTATTTACATGATATTTGGCAAGAATATATCACATACATTCCCTGTCATTTCTTCCAAACTACAGGACAATCTGATAAAGGGTCCCAATTTTATAAGCAATTGAATTTGTCCCCTTGAAGACCATTATTCAGATATAAAGCAGCACATGCAGTGCCAGTCAGAGACAGGCACCTGGCATGGCAAGGGGAGGGAGGCTGTAGGAGGAAGGATGTGGAGCAACCCAAAAGACTGACAGACACATTCACTGGCCAATTAGTACATGCTTCCAACTTTACAGGACCAATCAGTAGTGGCTTTGTGGCGGGCATAGGGGGCGGCCCTCAGGTGGGCAATAAAGGGACATAACAGGAACTTTGGGGATAGAAATCAGGGGACATGGGGACATCTCAGCAATCAGGGGACATGGTTTACACATCCAAGCTGGCCAATTATGATCACAATCACATCCTGCAGCACTGTGACAGAGGACATCAGAGAATCTCTATTGGCTCTTTCCTAAACAAATGCGTCCAACTTCCCAGTAACAAGTGGGGGGAGAGACATTGGAGTGAACACAGCACAGAATGAGGATATTTGGTTGATCTTTCTGCTGGACAATTGGCATCACAAACGGATCTTATACCACAGTGACACATAAGAGCCCTGGCGTGGGCTCTTTTTCTGCATATGCTTTGCAGGCATATAAAATTGGGACCCTTTATTACATCTTTCTGATATTTGGCAGAGATGATAGTGAAAATATGATCTATAGCCCTGAAAAATTTCGTGAACACTGATAGGACTACAAAGATGTCACAGTCAGATATACATTTACAGGTTAATTGCTTATAGCATTAGGACCCTTTATCCAATCCTTCTGAAAATTGTCAGAGATAGTAAATGGGAAAGGATATAAACTTGCCATGTTGTATGTACATTAAATGTGAGGCAAAGAAGTTACAGCTAATAATGTATATGAAGATTTTTGCAAAATAATATAATTCAACTGCGTATACAATTGGATTCCTGTATCCAACATTTTTGGAGTTTGGTACACTTAATGCCTATCATTGGAGGTACAATCTCTCCAAGTGTCAGCCAAATATAATGAAAAACAAAAATGTTACAGCTGAAAATGTGTTTTCCATTGAAACCAATGGAAAATGAAAACAAAAGCAAAAATGAAAACAAAATTTTGATATTTATGAAAAAGAAAATGACCAATTTAAATAACAAAAATGAAAAATGAAAACAAAAATGACATGGGCCCCTGGTGCACACCTCTATAATCTACATAGCCAACAAAGGAAGTCAAGAATAATTTGACATTTTCATCACACAACGACATCATTATCTCCAAAGGGGGATGTCTGACTAAAAGACCAAATGCTATCTTGTTAAATGGGGTGATTGGTCTTTTCATCTGAGCAGAATCCACAAACCCTTTTGATACAGCTGAAACTAATAGCAGCACAGGCCATTGTAGACACTGCTGCAAGTATGCTTGACCTCCATGTTTGACATCAGCATGATGGCATTCACTCTGTCTTGGTTTGCAGGATTGTTTAGTTACTGATGAGGTACTACTGTGAGTGCAATATTAGAGTGAGCTGGAACAGGCAACTAGGTACAGAATTCCCATTTCATTTCTAAATGAAAGCAGAAAGAGGATGAAACTAAGACTTGTTAGGAATGATGAATTTGGCAAATTTAGTATGTTTATCTGTTTTAGTCATATGGATAGATATACCTGGCTTCCCAGACAACAAGGTTAACCTGTCATTCCAGTGGTGAATTATATAGCTGATATGAGAATGTATTACATATCTATATGTTTGTTATGAGACTGTATAACATATTTGTATGCCATCTAACTTGTGATTTATTTTTTGTAGACACTCTACCCCAGAGTTTTGTACTAGAAACATGTTGGACACCTTGTTTGTCACATTACTATTGGCATTCATGTTTTTAATAATCATTAGAAATGAACTGAATATTGGGGTTTTTTGTCCATTGTTAATATCTAATATTCCAGGTAGTCCATCTGTTGTTTGGTACTGAATAGATTACCATGACAGTTAACCACCAAACCAGATTACCACAAAAGTTAACTCGTTTACCCAATGACTGTAACCAGATTAGAAACATAGGGTATTTTCAGACGTTACGAGATCACGCTCAACCACAGTCAATACCCTGTGGTGGGGAATGGTCCTGTAACATCTGTTGGGGAAGCGGAAGTTCCCCCCCAGATGTTCACCACGCTCAATACCTGTCGGGAATCACAATCACCATGCAATTGACTGAATCTGTGGGGCCGGCGCCGATCGCGTGGTGAAGGAGATTCACGGCAGGGATGAAGGGGCCCGTCACGTTTGGACGGGGATCACGGCCGGAATCCCCACCGGGATTCCAGCCCATGGTCATTTTGGACAGACGCTGCAACCGCATTGGCCGTGGTGCCCGCCTGTCTCCCCAGAGGGTGGGCGGTGAGGGAGCATGGATGGGGCGGGGCCGTGTGGCTGCACGTTGCACCGTGCGACCCCGTCCCCTCCCCGATTCCCCACCGGGATCCTCCGGCATGTCTGTTGGCTGTGCCGGAGTGATCCCGGCAGGGAATCGGAGGGTTGTTTCCATGACAGGGCGAAGCCACCCCATCACGTCTGAAACCACCCATAGAATCGTAGAATCTTAGAGCTGGAAGGGATCTAAAGGGTCATCTATTCACCCTGATTGTTGAGAGGTTGCAGTCACAAATGGTCAGCATATAGATACTGCCAGGGAATAGAGCAAATAAGAGACACATGAACTAGTTTCAAAAAAGAAACTAGATGTGATCATTGCTCCCAGAGAGGTGATCATTGCTGTTTCCCTTTACTCCATGGGTGATTTCAGACATTACAAGAGCACACTCAACCACAGTGAACCACGGTCAATTTCGCGGCGGGGCCAAAGCGCCCTGCATGTCTGTTCGGTGGCCGCCAGATGTTCACCACAGTCAATACCCACATGGGGTCAAAATCAACCACGCTTCCGGAGCTCAAAACCAGACAATCACCGAAAGCGTGGTCAAAGAGATTCCCAACGGGAAACAAAAAAAAGTAATGTCTGAATGGCAACCACCGGCCGGAACCAAAGACAATGATTCCCAGCCAGGGAAAAAACATGCAGCTTCGCTGACAGGCAACCAGCAACAACACAGACCATGGTGGGAGATTTAAAGTGCACACGACAGCATCCGGGACGAGCCGTTCCAGTGCCTTCCGGGTGCTTTGACCACAGCCCAGCCTGGGATCGGCATAATGTCTGTTGCGCTGCCCCGGGCCGTGGTCTGGTGGTCTGATTCCCTGCCGTGGTCCCGGTCCCGTCATGTCTGTTTGGGGCTTTCCTTAACCACGGGGGGGGGGTGGTTAATCTGTTCACCCCCGCCAGGAATCCACTGTGGTGAATCGGGACCATGTAATGTCTGAAATCACCCCATAACTGTGAATTTGCGAACATAGGAGTTATGCCCATATGAAGATTAAGATGGAGTGAAGTCTCTCCTCTCCATATACAAATAGAACTGCACTGATGAAGGGTTTTACCCAAAACACATTAGTGATGTTGTTTTTAATATTCTAAGTTGTAGTGTGGATTGTAGAAATGTATGGACAATGCAGGATACATTGGATGTTTTCAGACATGACAGGGCCAGTTGGCCCTGTCACGAAATCAATATATTAATCCCCCACCGGGACGACCCTGTCACGCCCAGACGTGTCGGGGGATCCCAGTGGGGAATCGGGGAGGGGGCAGGGCCGCGCAGCGCAACGTGCGGCCGCACGGCCCTGCCCCTTCCACGCACCCTGCTGCCCGCCCTCTGGGGAGACAGGCAGGCGGCATGGCCAATGCTGCCACAGCGTCTGGCGAGTTCACCATGGCCCGGAATCCCGCCGGGAATGCTGGGCCGTGGTAGCTGACCAGACGTTACTTTTTTTTATGCCCACCCGGAATCACTTTCACCACGCTTCAACCGATTTTCACGCCGGTAGCCTGGGAAGCATGGTTGAAATTGACCCCATGTGGGTATTCAGTGTGGCGAACATCTGGCAGCCGCCGAACAGACGTGCAGGGCACAGTGACCACATGTAGGTATTCAGCGTCGTTCACTGTGATCTCGTCACATCTGAAAACACCCATTGTTAGTTGTGTCAGTATGTTCAGAACTCTGATTATACAAAGATGGATACATATCTTTAATATTCCAATGGTTCTTGCATATTGAACAGACAACATATTTGTAATTTTATTAAATAGTTTTGTCTATCCTTCTTTGTTTGTTTGTATATGTCAGTGGTTAACCACCAGATAGGTGAAAGTGCTGCTAAGGACTTTGGGGTGGGGCTCATCTATTCTAATCCCATGCTTGGATGTAGGATGACTACCACTACTAGGTGTGGGACTATCGGTATTAGATTCATCCGATAATACCAATACTTACCAGTATCGGAATACTAAATTTTTTAACATTGCTGGCTTTACTGGATTTTTTATATCACCACCATTTAACTACGGTGGCAATGTGAAAAATCGGTAAAACTGGTAATGTTAAAATCCAGTATTCTGATACTGGTTAATCCAGTATTGGGAGATCCAATGCCACTAAATCCGGTATCCAGTAATACCCCTGGAGTCCCATCCCTAACCACTACAACATCCTTGACAGATGGCTGTCCAGAAAACTGAGGATTAATTCCTTCCCACATAACCAAATATTAACTTTACTGCTGTTAACCCAGGTCCAGGGGGGAAGAGAGGGGAGTATATAGGAAAAGAATTTGGACAAATGGTAATGCAATAAATGACAATGCAGTAGACAGTCATTCTTAACAGTACAGCGTGGGTGGTATCTCAATAAATCAGTTATCCAGTTAATCAGATAATTCACTAAACACTAACTGGATACCACTCGGTGGGCATCTTTAGACATAACAAATATCGGGTGTCAAAACCCCTAAGCACGTGTTTAGCTGTTGTGTGTAAGCATTATAACAATCCCAACACCAAGTTGGCCACCTGTTGAACATGCAGTGTGAACACCATTGCATCAGAAGGACAATTTGCATGTTCTGGCTGAACACGTGGCCAGCGTTGTATCTAATGATATCATGTGATCTGTTCGTAGATACAACACAGAGAACGAGGCAGCAGTGCTTGCATGCTGAGATCAGGGGGCGAGCAAAACACCAATTTGTGCCAAGATGGGCTGTGTGTCTAAGCAGTGCCACATGGTGAGCACAGGGCCAAACCACCAGTGTTCATATCAAGGTCAAAAACACACATTCAGACACCCATTGAAGTTATGTCTAAAGACACTCAGTATCATCCTGGGCCTTTCTGGATACCAGTGGCTACCATGCATCCATCTGGATAACAAATAGCAATGGTCAGGTGTGAAATCTATGGGAGCCTGGGTGCCATTTGCACCCAGAAAACTGACGCTAGCAACTGGTACAGAATGTAGTGGGTGGGAATGGAAAGGAACAGTGTCCTGATATTGGCCCCACTCCTAGCACTAGTGAGACTCCTGGGAAATGAACCCCAATAATGGGGAGGTAGACTTAGCAAGCTGCTACAACCATTGCACAGGGATGTGGTCTGCTTCGGCTTGTGACCCATAGGGGCCTTTAAGGTGGTTCCTCCTGGCCCCCCACTGAATGGCCATGCCTTTTGCTGGGTGGGGGGTGGCTCGCTCTCTCTCCTGCCCCTTCAGGCACCTCACCTCACCTTCCTGGATTCTGTCATATGGACCTTAGCAGGGCCTCAGCTCTCCACAATCTCAAGATCTCATGTGACCGCCGGGGGGGGGGGGGTCCTCTTAGCATCACAGGCTTACCCGCTCACAGTTTCATCATCGGCAACTGCCAAACTCTCCATCCACAGAGTGTGTGTCTCCGACTCCTCCCCAAATCCTCCCGTCTCTCCTCTCCCTGTGGTTCCACCTTTCTGGAGGTCTATGCCCTTTTTAAATGCCCCTACAAGTGCGCCTGAGCTGGGCGCTCCTTAATGATGTCACTTCACCCATCTACACCATTCACTGGTGCTCTCCAGAAGCACTGTCTCTTACTGTGTGGCAGATCCATCTGCATTGGAGCACGGCCATCTCTGATTGCGCACCTGGGGTTCCTCTGCTGATCCTGTCAGCCCCACTGCCAGCCCTCCATCTTCCTTGTTACAGGGCTCTTAGGCACAGGGGAGGACAGCTCCATGCGGAGAGAAGGAAAGAAGCGCCTGTGGGAATTGCAGGCAGGCTGGCACCAGTTATTGCTGCCCTGGTGCATGATTAAATAGTTGGGAGCACACCAGGCCAGGTCCATTTCCCCTGTCTTGCCCAGGAACCAGTTGTTGCTGCCACCAGAACTTAAAGGTGAATAAAAGCAGTGGAGGAGAGAAGGCACAATATGCAGTGGCTATAAAATTAAGAGACAGGCTACACTCAGTTTTTCCTTTCACAAATCTGACAGCTCATCACACATGAAAGAGAAAGAACAGCAATAAACTTGGAAACAGGTAGCACAGTACACAAGCACCAAACATTGACTCCATTGTTAATACAAATAATGTCAGTACTACTGACAATGGTAGGCCTGACATTGCTACCACCAATAGTATGTCTCAAAGCATATCAATGCAAAGTACCAAAAGAAAGTCAAGTGACAATACTGACAAAGTTCCCTAAAAAGGGAATTATTTCCCTAAAAAGGGAATCATTGAATCAATGGGAATCAAAGTTCCCTAAAAAGGGATCATTTTAGAGCATGAAAAAAGAAAAATTCACAGAAAAAATATGGAACACTTAAAAGCAAAAATCTTACAGCGAGAAATACCAGTGGCACAATGTATTAAGAAAATGGATTGTTCCGACATATGACATCTTTTCTGCATAGTTTATTACATTGAAAAACAGGAAAAAAGCATTTAAAGATTTTACTGATCAATTGTGCTTCGCAGCTAAATTAAACATTAACATTTTAAAGCAGTATGGCAATGAAAAAAAGTGCCAATTTTTTATTCATTACATAGCACAGACGTTGACAACTGATTTCTTACAAAATACGAAGAACTCTAAATGTTTCAGTATTTTGATTGATCGTTCAACTGACAGGACTTCAGATGAGCTTGCAAATATTTATATTAGCTATGTGGACAACAGGACTGTCAAAGAGGAGCTTGGGTGTTTTTAGATGGACAGGAAGCGGGCTGGAGCCTAGGAGAAGCTGCATGGGTGACCCAAACCAGAGCTGTATGCACTGATAGGTTTGACTGCATTCAGACAGACAACCTGGTAGATGGGGAACCAAGTGCAAAGGTGGCAAACAAGCCTCCCTTCCTACTTTTTGGAGGGGTCCCATGGGATGCATGGCCTCTTCCCAGCTTGTCAGTTAGGCCCATACTCAGTTGTTTCTTTACTCTCAAAATTACAAACCAGGAAGAAGCTACACATTGTGTGGGTCTCTTCCGGAAGGTAAGTAACCCACCCAGACCTCCCCCCCTTCCACGCTAGGTCCTCCACTCTTTGTTAAGCACCACACCCATGCCCTCCCAGGCGTCTCTCTGGCCTTGAAAACTCGACTGAGTATTCTCAGAGAGTCCGTGGGGTGGCCTGAGCACTCAGGACTGCTCCTCGAATCTCGAAGAATACTCACTTTTTTTTTCCTACTGGAACAACCCTACTTTGAATCTGTGCTCTAATTCACAGTAACATTGTCCAAAGTTTCATAGGACACATTTCTGGAATGGTAATGGGTAATGGGCTTGCTACCCGAGCTCTGCTGGGCACTCTGGCCCCAGTAAAGTGTACCCATTTTCCCCACCCCATGCTTGGGCCCTGCTCCCACCCCACCAGGATGGGAAACCCCTCACTCCAGGGATGGTGGGAAAAATGGAACTGTGAAAGAGCCTGGGATGGCACTCATGGAACTACACATGTGTATTGAGAAGACAGGTGCTCTTACACACACTCTGTACCTATACGCTAGAGTGCAGAAGCCTTCCCCTTCAATCCACCAAAAACAAAAGCAATAGTAAAGTACAACACTATAGTTATTAAAATAAACAAAAAGACAAAAATGCCAACATGTAAATAGAAAACAACAACAATATAGCAGAACACAATCACAACAATAAACATCTATAAGCATTATTCTGAATTAACATTGGTCAGGGTCCTCCCCGCCTGCCCCTTGACCTCTAGGGATGGGCGAATGCGGTTCGGAAGTTTGGAGTTCGGCCCGAACTCGGCCTGTTCGGACAACCAAACGCAAACCCGAACCTGAACACAAACATACTGAACAGAACCAAACACCGAATGGCAAATTGGCCGAACAGTTTGGTCAGTTCGGATCGTGTTCGGGTGAGTTCGGGTGACAAAAAAAGGTTCACTGTAAGGTGACAGGAAGGGGTAGTACTAGTCACTGAGGAGCAGACTTCCAGGCACCAGGGGTGGAGAGGCTTGCAAGAAATAAAACTATCTGCCTCCCACCTTCCCAACACCTTCTGAGCTAGTCACTGTTCCTGAACAGCAGGCGTTGAGTAGGATTATTAGATTGCTTTAAGTTTCATTTCAGTTTTGTACTGAAATGAAACTTTAACCTTAAACAGAAACCTTGTGTTTGTGATTTCCCACCGCCCATCCCATATAGAGATATAGATAGAGAGAGATAGAGAGATAGGTTAGGGATAGTAGTTGTAGGAGCTAGCTTAGTGATAGAGATAGCGTTAGTGATTTAGTTTTAGTGTTTGTAGGAGTAGGCCTGTGTACTTATTAGATAATCCATTTAGTTCATAGCATTTAGAATAGTTAATAGCAGTTAGATTTAGTGTAGATAGATATATAAGAATAAAAAAAAAAAACCCATATAAAAACCAAAAAACAAATAAAAAACAAAAGAAACAATATAAAACCCAATAAAAATTTTAAAAAACCATATAAAAACCAAAAAAACACACCCATAACATTTCCCGAACGGCCGAACCGAACGGCTGAACCCGAACCCGGTGAACTAACCGAACTGCCAAAACGAATGGATGAACCGAACGCAGCCGAACCGAACAGCCGAACCCAAACCGCGATCTGTTCGCCCATCCCTACTGGCCTCTGCTCCACTGTGCACTTTGGGCCCTGAACAGCTCATGGACCTGGTTGTGTAAGTGGACCACTACCTCATGGATGTCTATGAGCACAAAGGCCATTTGCCACAGCATCCTCCCGTTGTTGCTTTCTCCGCTCCTGAATTCCAACGGTTGAAGAGGAACCATGGGTACAATCAAGTTCCCCGAGATGTATTTCCAGCTTGTAAATCCATGCTCTTCAGTGGGGGTGGAATGGGGACAGTTGGCCAGGGCCTTACACATGAGACCCATGGCCTCAACCAACCTTCAGGGATGTCAACAACAGTACTACTGCATAGGATACATGCTGTCCGTAGGCAGTTGCTGTTTCATCAAAACCACATAATAGGGGGCCCTGGTGGCTGAAATAGAAATGGATTGGAAGAATGCATTAAGGATCAGTGAGGGGAGGCACTGGACATGCTGGATGGAAAGGGGTATGGCTCTAGGTCACTGCATCGTTCCTTTGTCCCCACCAATAAAGTTAATTCTGTGTATACAGAAAGGTTAGGGTAGTGTATGTGTTTGCATGAATATATGGATGGCTTCTCTATGTTCCTTAGGTCCTGGCATACAGAACCTATGAGGAGAGCAATCCTCACCAGCTCCCCGGTGATTGTCACAAGCAGCCGTAGCCATTGCTCCTTTACTGGGGATGTAAATGGAAAAGGGGGAGGGAGGTACCTTTTACAACTCGGGTGGTGCACGATACCTGGTACAGTCACAAGTGGCAACATCCCCCCCCCGCCCATTCCTTACCACCCGAGCACCGCCCAAACCCACACCTGTCTAACACATATGTGGAGGAAGGTATACAAAAGGGGCTGGGAGTGGAAGGGCAGAGGGGAATGGAGGAAGAGATGAGGGCACGCACACAAGGATAGGCGCCTGGTCCATGGCACAAATCCACAAGGCAGGCCCTCCACTCCATGACTGCATCCTTAGACCACCCCTAACCCCAAATACTAAGTGGCCAATTAGTCCATGCACAAAATCTCCAGGTAGACCACAGGAGGGGACAGGATCTCACCCCTGGCATATAGTGTTGCAGCTACTTGGGACACCGGGAATGGCATCCCCAATGTGGGAGGCTGGCTGACACCCTTTCTGTGAGCCTTGGGCAATTGGTCTTAATCCATAGGGCATTCATTTTGCTAAGAGGCCTGATTGTCTGGTGGGAGGGTTGGACTGTGGCCCTATGGTGTCACCTCATGAGACAATCGCTATGTATGTGATGGCTGCTCATCACACTCTGAACATGTGGGAGATATTTACACACCTGCATATGGGGGCGGAACTCTGGACTGCCTTGGCTCCTCCAATGTGGCAATAGGACTATATTCAGGGACCCGAGTTCACTGCACCAAAAAATCTTAAATTCTGCAACCAGTGAAGCCAAATTCTGCAAATTCATCACGAGCATTAATATTTGCATAATTAACTTGATTTGCATAACTATGCACGCTGGGAAGCAAATTTGCAACAGGTTTGACATAGAATCACAACTTTGCTAATCAAACACAACTCAAATCCTCTGGAATTTCAGCACCCCAAAATTGCCACCTCATATTAAAACCCCAGACATCCCTCACCCAAACATAGGGCCTTCAGACCCCACCCACCCACAATTCATCTCCCCGGGTCCTATTTACCCTCGGGTCATGGTCACACCTCCCTAACAGACGGTAGCTGCAGCAGCAGTTTTAGTTTAGCGTCAGGTGAAAAGTTTATGCCTGAGCCAGGATTTAAAGATCCTGCAGACGGCTCCCACTGCAATGTCACTGCAATTTCAGCCTGTCACTGCGAGGATTGGCTGATTCTGCAAAAATCACTGCAAATTGCAGCAACGCAGTCAACACAGGTCCCTGACTTTATTTAAGTATGTTAATGTCTACCGAACTACTGTTACAGTGAGCACTGAAGCATTCCAATCCCCCACCAAAGCACACATTGTACTTCTAGGAAACTATCCCCCTCACTGACTGATTCCCCTGCTGGCCCAGGGTTGGAAGCTTCCTTTTGATGCGGCCTCCATAGATGAAGATGGGGAACTCCCGTAGACCCAAGGTGGCGCTGCCTCCCCCACTTACCTCCTAGCAGCCCAGGACAACTTCCACTTGCAGCCACGATGACATATCTATTCTCAGAGGATAGAGGTCAGCTTTGCCTCCATCGTCAGCCTCAGGTTCACCTTGTGCTCCAGCTGAGGTACCTGCCCCCTCTGACACATACCATTACCATTCAGCGAAATCCAACCATCACCCTCTCTGGCCAGCTAGCCCCCTCCCTCCTCTATATCTTCCCTTCACCCCCATTAAGAAGGCAAATCAATACCTCTATATTCTCCCTCACGATACCTGGCCATTACAAACTGCGCCCTGGGACCTGCCATCACCACATTTTGTGAATGCCCTAGCGTTGTCAGCACACATAATGGAAGTTATGATGAAAACAATAAAGACTGGATTAACAGAACAATGGAGGAAAGGAGAACATAGTGCAGGTAAACCTATTAATGGACATGATTAGAAGAACAGTAAACAGCAAATGTGATTGAAACAATCGACTGAGGGGAGGGGTCTTTTGTGGGGGGACCCTAACCCTCTGTGTCCATTGCTGACTTCCAAAACAACCCTGATCACCCATCCCTTCCAGGGAGGGACATCAAAGCGGGGGATCTTTGCATGTTATCATGCAAAATGGCTACCAGGGCCAATCTGCACATGTACATCTCTTTTCTAAAATGGCATCAGCAGTTATGATTCCATTTTAGAAAGGGCGCATGTGTGCAGAATGGCCCTGGTAGCCATTTTGTACATGCGCAGTGACTTCTTTTTTTTTTTTTTTTTTAAACTGTATTATTATATTTAATCAAATAAAACAAAAAAATAAAATGAAAATGAATAAGAGCAAATGAATGTTATTTGCTTATTCATTTGTTTTCATTACCTTAGGCTGCTTTTACATAAGTGGCCGGATGCAGCGCATTGAAGAACACGCTTCGTGAAAAGCCCCGCGGGGTGCATTTAGACATAGCAGAAGTAGCCGGCCACCATAGGAATTGTTGTTCAAAGTGCCCATATTTTTCTTGCTGAAAATGTATTTTGAAAGAATGATATGATCATAGAACTTTATGGTTGAAGGGGTCTCATTATTTATTATTTTATTATAAACATTTTACCCCACCTCTCTCGCTCAAAGATGACTCACAATAATTTTAAAAATACATCATCAATATAAATACATAAATATAAAACCATAAGAACAGAGCATAAAAATTCATAGTGATCAGTAAAAAAACATACTTAACCCCCCATAGCCATCCTCCTGCCCACCCAAATGCCTGACGAAAGAGCCAGGTCTTACAACTTCATAGGAAGGCAAGGAGCTGAATTTTTCAAAGACCGTACAGGAGATGGAACACCCCATTGGTGTTCCCTTGTCATACTAATAATTACCTTGGAATTGGAAAGCCAACAACTCAAAATCAGCTGGGTACATCACCAGCAGGCAAAAGGGCAACTTGATGTCACATTTTGCCAGTAAGGCCCCGTGGCCACAGTTCATGGCTAATTTAATTGTCGAGTCAATTGATGAATACCAGACTGAGCAAGTTTCTTCCGGTATGGTGTCATTGGGTGTTTTTACACACACATTTCTCCTGCATGTTTGCTGTTACATCCTGAACTTTCTGTGTGTCTAAATCACTCACCCAGATCTTAAACATCTGGATCTTTGAACTTCTGCATAGAACTTCTCCCAGAACTTATGTGTGTAAAGCGTTCTCCTGATAAACTGCTTTGCTCCAGGCAGCTGTGGTCAATTGGTTTCCATGGCAGCCTGTCACGTCTACAGCTGCAGCTACTTTAGGCTGCCTCAGGGCAGTGTTTTTGTGAAGAATGCATCCAGGAACTGTCTCAGGGCAGTTCATTCATTCAGCTCGTTCCTCGACTGGGTAGTCTGGCACAGGATGCATCCCAGCACATCAGCCATGATATCAATAACTTCATGTTCTTGAGCAGGGCTGGGACTGATGAATGTGAGCATCTCCTACACATGTTCCAGTCTTGGTGGAGGAATTAGGGGACTCCCTAGCCCTGGAAAAAAATTGCCTGTCCGGTCACCTCCTTGACCTTTCTTGGGATAGAAGTGAACACTATTCAGGGGCTATTCCGCCTTCCTGGTGACAAACTTCATGTATTATGATCCGCATTGGCGGCGTGTATAGCAGCAAATAAGATCATGGTTAGGCAGCTGCAATCTTTATTGGGCTCACTAAATTTTGCATGCAAGGTGGCAGCGCTGGGCCAAGTCTTCCTGTCCTGGCTCTGTGCCACTGCATCAGGAGATCTCCCCCACCACTACCACATCTGGGTAAAGGCCGAAATGAGGGAGGCTCTCAATAGGGATGGGAGAACAGAACCAAGTTCGGAAATTCAGTTCGGTTCAGTTTGGAAATTCGGTTTGGTTCGGAAGTTCAGTTCGGTCAACCGAACTATTCGAGTTCAGTCCGAACTCCGAACTTCCAAACAAATTTCAGAAATTCAAACCCCATTGAACTAAATAGAATATTATCTTTTAGGGATGGGTGAACAGAGACGAGTTCGGAAATTCGGTTCGGTTCGAAAATCGAGTTCGGTTAGGAAGTTCTGTTCGGTCGACCGAACTGGTTGAGTTCAGTCTGAACTCCGAACTTCCGAACCGCGTTCGCCCATCCCTAGCTCTCAAGACATGGTACAGGTTCCTGGCTGTTTACGATGGCATCAGCTTCTGGAGAAGGAAGTTACTGATGGAGGTGGAGCTCCAAGTCCAGTCCGATGCTGCAGGCAGCTTCGGCTTCAGTATATATTTCAGAGGCAAGTGGTGTGCTGTCCCTTGGCCTCCCAAATGGGCTGAATGTGGCATAACCAGGGACCTCACCTTTCTTGAGTTTTTCCTCATAGTGGTTGGTGTCCACCTCTGGGGTGAAGCCTTCATGAATCAGTTGAGTTTGCCCAGAAGAAAACAAATGTTAGATGATTTAACTGAGGGTAAAGTTGTTATGTGTGGCTGCTCCCACATTATTTTATCAGATCGTAGTGACCACACAAAACTCTAGTGCGTGTTAACTTTTATCCAAGAGCAGAGATGAAACAGGTAGAAAATTTTGTAACCACCAGTAATACCTAAAATTTCAAGTAGTCTGTTTGTTACTGAATCCATGTTACATACCAAGATGGGTCACTGACTATCCAAAATACTGGGTATTGCCATTACTAATAACCAACTTTCTTTTTTTCCTTTATGATGACCCTCTTCCCAAGATCTTTACTCCAGTGGTGATAATCACTTTGGAAGCATTTGCATAAATGCAGAATAATTACATGGGGGAAACCACCTAGAAAATTAATAATCATGGGAATAGTTGGGTACTAATTGTTCACATGATCATTCCCTGTTCACATGATCACACTTAACACTGGAGGTAAGCTACGTCATATGTAATAATATGAACTATTATGAATGAAGTCTCCTCTTTAATCAGGCATATATATTAGGGCTGAAATGAACAGCAGATTTTTTTATTAACAGATATAATTTCTATTGTCAGATAATCTTCCAAAAATTCAAATAGTATTTAGAACTATAATGTGTACTAAATTTAGTTCCCACAGTTAATACCTGAATTTTTGGGTACCCCATTGGGTAATCGATGGGTTACCCAGGTACCAAATGAGTGCCTGGATACCCGAAAAATCAGTAACTTCTGGTAACTATATTATTTTGGTGTGACAACCTGATAGTTGTGCATGTAATAAATCCCATGTCATCAAAGTCCACCAGGGTCATGAGGCTGGTCTGGAAATTTGTGTTGCAGTGACTAAAATTTAACATCCTATCTGTATCCAAGCATGTCCCTGGAATTAACGACATAGCTGATGCCCTCTCTTGCCTCCAGAAGGATTGTTTCCTTCTGTTGGCTCCAGAAGCCTGCAAGGAACCAGAGGTTATGGCACAGGACATCTGGACTCTTGGATACTAGGACTGTACCAAATGGTTCAGGGTTCCTTGGCTGACAGCACAAGTGTAGCTTACAGGAGAGCTTTCATAGAATTCCAGCCTTTCAGTGCACGTAAGGGTTGGGATTCAGGTTTCCCCATCTCTGAGTCACACACGCTGCAGTTCTCCATGTCACTGAGTTTCCAAATTCCCTCATGTCTGCTACAATGCTAGCAAAGCCACCTTGTTGAATTAGCCTTTGAACCAGCCTTTCACAGGGCTTTCCACTTAAGCAAGTTGGTGGCAGATTTCCATAGGTCCGTGAATCCAAGGCCATTGACATTCAGGTTATTCAGTTTCAGGGCACTTCCCGTCCAGATACTTCTCTGGTGCTCTAAGGCAGACCACAGGGGAGCCGGCCAAGTTGTAACATTGTACCAAGTGGGATCCTCTGAGCTGTACCTGTTGGCTACTGCCATGGGTATTTCGAGATTCGCCCCAGTTTATCACGTCAATTACTCATGCACTCAGATGGCATGTGCCTTACTCAACACCAGTTTTTAGCAGTTCTCAGGGAATGCATCCTCCAGCTCCACCTTCCACCTGAGAGTTAAAGGTCACATTCGTTTTGCATTGGGGTGGTGAATTGTACATCAGGGACAGGATTGCCAGAGTCTTGCATTCGCAATATAGGCAGATGGTAATCAGCGGCCTTTCGCTCTTACAGTTGCAGGCTTACTGTATAGATGTTGCTGTCATTGTAGACACGGGTTTAACTATTGTTTTTGTTAATCTGTTCCAGGACCAGCAGCTGTGGAACCTTGTAGATTGATCAGGATAGTGGGTCACAATTTAGTACAATGGGATCAAGGCGGTGACCAGATGCCACTGGGGCACGCACTTTGGACTTAGAGCCTTGGCAGAAATTGTATGGAAGGCCAGAAAGGGGATGGGATGGGAACAGCTCATGCCACTCCTCCACTCAGCCTCATCAAGCTTGCATCCTGATGTAATCATAGTTCACCTAGGAGAAAACAACTTGCCTATGACAATGGGTTTAGAATTAGTGCTCAGGATAAAACAGGATTGGTTGGATGCAAAAAAATAATGTAAGCATCTGAAAAAATCTTGAGAACCTCTGGCCTACCACATAAGCTTAGAATGGGACCACCAGGGAGAAGGCGCCAGATCACAGGGGAGCCTGGGGCCGGTGCTTTCACCAAACATGGCAGGCTGGTTAGTGCATGCACACACACACCAGGGGTTGCAGGGAGCCAATAGAAGGCTTGTCTGCAAGAGGAGAACCAGAGGCTAGGAGTCCAAGGAAGGGGCTCATTGAACATGTAAGAAACTGAACTATGGGACAGGTTGAGACTGTGCACTTTGTGAAAATAAAACAACACTTGGCCAAAGTCACCATGAGTGACGTGTGATTGGAGGCCGGATCATGTGAAAATTTAGGACAGTTTGTCCAGATGTTACAGGGACATACACACTCAAGGATGCAGTGGCTTCATCACCATTCCATTAGCTCCTCTTATTATCATCTGCTATATACTTCTACCATGACAGCCTCTGCCAAGTAACATCACTCCTCTGCATCTTCATCACAAGATACTACAGCCAAACCGATAGCAAAGGATCAAGACATATTAAACCTACAAACCAGTGCACTTGGATTTCCTCCACCAACTTCCTTTCTATCTGATCGTAATGCTCCTAGAGTTATCTCTGCAGTGTGATGACATCTTAATGGCAGAAAGAACAGGCACTCTGTCAGTAGTAATAAACTATTTTCTTCTGGACATCCCTATCAACTGGGGTTTGATCTTCTGTGACCTCTGTGGGCGCTTTTAAACCATTTCTGCATGGGGCAGAGCCAGTCTGCAGCAAACAGATACGAGCTGCCTTTGGGCAGGAGGGGCGGGATACAAGTTTTAAATAAATAAATAAATAAATGTGGGATGCTTTGAGCCCATCCATTGAGCAGTTGCAGTTGAAGGCCTGAGGGCTCTAAGATCCATAAGTGAGGATGCGGTGGTCAAAGGTGAGTCGTTATGCATTCACTGAATAAACATCAGGCCATGGTATGATGGCTGCTAGCTAAAAATATCACTATGTCTGGTCTATCAGAAAATTTATTACAGCAAGACAGGGTACAGCAGCCACATGATACAGCAACCTGATTTGGGCAGCCTTACCCTAATTTGGGCACTGTTGTCATGCAATGCAGTGGCTTATATGCTCGGTGGCCGCCAATGTTTACCCTACCCTGCAGTGTGGCAGGCAGCCATCTGCTACACACTGCATCCTCCAAAGAAGGCGGTGTGTAGTTACCTAAAGTAGGGTGAGGCTGCCCAAATTGAGGTATGGTAGCACTGCTCATGGGCCCGGTCCACATGCTTCCCCACTTTGCGGCAAGGCCTGATGGCACTAGTGAGCAGTAGGT
This sequence comes from Sphenodon punctatus, assembly GCA_003113815.1. NCBI lineage: Eukaryota > Metazoa > Chordata > Lepidosauria > Sphenodontia > Sphenodontidae > Sphenodon > Sphenodon punctatus. The sequence continues at coordinate 313,044 of QEPC01012312.1, forward strand.
GCAGGCACCATTCCTGTGCCTTAATGGCTCGATGGCTCCATTCCCTCCATGGCTGAGGGCAAGATAGTGGGTTGGCCAGGGGATGGTGGGTGGGGCCAGGGCAGGTGGCTTCGTGTGTGGCCGGTGCCTCGATCTGCTCTGGGGCATGGCGGGATGGCCGACAGCAGCATGCCCACTTTCCCCATGGAGGGTGGACTGTTTGCCCTGCTCTCCTTGCCAGCCCCAAAATGTGGCGGTTGCAATTGCCCACCCTGGGGCATGTGGGAATCTTTCCTTGCTGGGCTCATGTGTCTGTACCCACAATCCTTCCTGGGGATAGTGCCTGTGCCAGCAATCAAGACAGGTGGGAATCCTATTCATTTTAACTGGACACACATCTACCTTAACTGATGGAGGATCACACCCAAGTCTGTCTCAATAACACTTCTTTATGATTGCTTGTAGCTTACCATATGTCCTTTTCTCTCAGTCCAGACTCTGGATGTATGTCAATGTCAAGACCAAGACCAATCCCAATAAAGCACAAGGAAACAAAAAAATATTCAGACAGTTTACGAGAAAAATCTAAACTATTAAAACAAACAAACAAACAAAAAGATCTCCCCCACCCCTTTTTCTGGCTGATCCCATGACATTGGGATGACCAATTAATAGAAAGCAGATAATTTTGTAGACACAGAAAATCCACAGGCAATTGTTGCCAAAGTACTCCTGAGACTTCTGAGAGGCTCTGCTCTCTCCCACACATAGTTATATAATGTCTGAAGAGGGATGAAGCTAGGAAATCAATAATCTTGAGCCACATCACTATCCTAGGGATGTTGACTTCTTGCTGTAAATTATTTCCAGTAGCACAACACAGTGACACGTGCTGATTTCTAGACTGTTACTAGGGCTGAAATGCGTCCTCGCTATCTCTCCAAAGCTTTGTGTGAATTGGCTTCTCACCAAGATTTGAGAGAATGAGAACGGGACTAGAATGGAACGAGAATTGGCCAAAATTCATGCAGCCAAAAACCCAGCACTGTGCATGCACAAAATGGCCAACACGGCCATTTCTGTGTATGTACAGCCCCGGCGGCCATTTTTTGCATGTGCAGGGCAGTTTTAGTAGCGGTTTTAGAGAACCCTCAAAAACCACTCTGCGCATGAGCAAAATGGGTGCCAGGGAGCCCACACATGTGCAGAAATAGACAGGGCGGCCATTTGCACATGTATAGCGTGTTGAATCTTGCAAAATTCTTGAAAATCTCAGTCAATTTTGTGGGATGGCACCAGATTCCTGTTTCATCCCTAACGGTTACTAGTAGGAGTGTGCAGTTCATTCTCATTTTTTTAATTACTAAAAATAATAAAGCCCCATTAATGTTAGTAATTAAAATACTAAAACAGATGAATAAGCAAACAATTATCATTTCCTTTCATCTGTTTTAAAATTAAATAAATAAACTGTGCATGCACAAACAGCCCTGGTGGCCATTTTGGACATGCACAGAGATTTTTTAAAAATTCATTTAAAATAAAATAAAAGGGAAAAAGAAAAGAAAATGATGGGGTCACTTATGTATCTCCTCAAAAATGAAGGACATTTTTAAAACAAAAACTAAAATGAAAATGGTGGGGGTGTCTTCTGCACACCCCAGTTACTGCTGCTGCTTTTTAATGTATCATCTTCCATCCAATAATCACCAAGCCGCCTTTCTATTACTTATTACTTGACTACCGAGCATATTTAGGAGAGATTAAGAATTAGTGAGAAGAATTAAACCATCCTTACTATTAACTCTGGTGTGTGTCATTCATAGATTGGGGACAGGATTTCAAGGTTATCAGACTTCTAGTCCGTGAATCTCGTTCATTAGTAGTTGAAAGCATAACATTTGGGTTCTTATGTGGAGTAGTTTATTACTCCACAAGTAACCTCATTAATGTCAAAGGGCGACTCATGGGATAAGAAAATACCATTGCTTCTATGTTGTAGCAGTCGTTTGGGGCCTTGCATATCCCACCCTTTCTCTTAGGCTCAGGGTGACTTACGTTTCAATTTATTTGCTCTAACAATTACCATTTAACAGTAATCTAATTAGTAATTAACCTAACTTTTAATCCTCACAACAACTCTGTGAGGTAGGTTAGGCTGAGAAATCTGTGACAGGCCCAAGGTCTCCCAATGGCTAAGGGGACTCTTAAAATGGGGGCCTCCCCCTACCTTTTAGTCCCAGTACTGCATGCTTAGCCACTACACCACACTATGCAGGGACCTGCGTTTCCTGCATTTCCCCCATTGTGTGCAAGGAGAAAACACAATGAAAATGGGTCCCTGGCAATATGGAATGTGGGTTGAATTTATGATAAAGTTGTGAATAAAGATCGTTGTAGATATTATGCAGGTAATCCATTCATTCAATAATCTCATCACAATGCAAATGGTCAGATCCCAGAACGTAACTGTGCTTTAAGGATTAACTGCTCAAAGACCAAGACAGAACATAAACTCTCCTGCTGCCCACCCAGCTCCTTCTCCCAGAACCTGGCATATTCCAAACTAATAATAGTACAACCTGTTGTCAGGTTTGCCAAATCCAAGTGTTTAGAAATCACAAGTCAGGCCATACAAAAACAGATTTTAAAAACTGGACTCTTGATTTTAGAACCCTGTGATTACAGCGCAGGCTGCTTTTCAAGCTTTTCTCTGTAGTCCCGATTAGAACTGAAAGAGGGTACCTGTAAAAATGGACAACCCAATGAATTTCTGGTACTAGAATTGGCCTGATAAAGGGTATTTTCAGACATTACGAGATCACAGTGAACCACGGTGAATACCCACCTGTGGTCACTGTGACTCGTACATCTGTTTGGCGGCCGCCAGATGTTCGCCACGCTCAATCCCCACATGGGGTCACTTTCAGCCATGCTTCCCAGGCTAGCCGCACCAATTCCCCGGGAAGCGCGGTGAAAGTGATCCCCAGCGGGGATCAAAGAAAAGTAACGTCTGGTCGGTCGCGATGGCCCGGAATCACTGGCGGGATTCTGGGCCGTGGCGAAGTCGGCCAGACGCTGCGGCGGCATTGGCCCCGTCACCCGCCCGTCTCCCCAGAGGCCGGGCGGCGGGGAGCGTGGAGGAGCCGGGGCCATGCGGCCGCACGTTGCGCCGCGCGGCCCCTCCCCGATTCCCCGCTGGGATCCCCCGGCACATCTGGTAGGGTGTGACGGGGTCATCCCAGCAGGGGATCAATGTATTGATTTCGTGACGGGGCCAATTGGCCCCGTCACGTCTGAAAACACCCAATGATCAGGTACCATATGCTACCTGATTATGATCGGACTGATTATCTAGTGTCCCAAAATGTTGACTTGCAGTTGTGGAATGTTGACTTCTGGTACTTATTTATTGAATTTTTTGTTGAGATGCTGACCCCCAACATCAATTAATTTTGTTTCTCTCAAGTTCCAATAATTTTTAGGCAACTTCTCATCCCAGAAAATACTTCCAGTTCCATTTTTTTTTCCTTCATTTTTTCCCCTCTTAAATCACTTATCTATGGCTTTTCTGTCCTGGAAAATCAACTTTCTGGTACCAGAAAGTTGACTTCCAGTCCTGGGAAACTGCTTCCCATCAGTTAAAAAAAATAAAAATTAAAAAAAAATCATGCCAATCAACTTGATATACTATTCAACTTGATATACTTATTGGGAATCAGAAAATTGAAACATTGGTACCAGAAGTACTCATTGTTTTGGGTTTCTGGGTACCCGATTGGTACCTGGGTAACCCATTGGGTGCATGATGCGGTACGCAAGCAATCAGGTATTACCCGTGGGTACTAAAGTTAGTACCTACCCTAGTCATGATTCCTAGGAGCCCTTTTATGAAATGCAATCTGAGGAGCCTCACAATTTCAACAGCTGGGGCTGTAAGGAAACCTCTACATTCATGAGGCTTGTGATTAAAATCACAAGAGTTGGCAATCTCTTTTTTTCATCTTATTTGAACTAGCAAGCTGTGGGAAAGAGGACACCCCTCCCCCTGCCCCGCTGATACTTGCTGGAAGGAAGCTATTCAATGTGAATAAGGTGGGTATAACAAACTGTTCCTCAGGGGCTAGCCATGTTGGAGCATGATTAACATTAAAGGTCCATATCGGATGTACAGCTGTGTGAAGTGAATTCTTATCACTGGGGAATCTGGAAGAAATTAAGAATTTAGTGTGTCAGGGCAGTTCCCTGAGGGTAGTATCCATCCATAGACCTGGCGCAGTATTGGTTCAATGCTTGGCCAAATTCTTGCTACATAGATCAGTTATGCAAGGAGGAGGTTGCAGTCCTTGTTAGTCTCTGTCTGCTCTGAAGACTGCATCTAATTTCAGCTGAATACAGCTCACATCTATAATCCACACTGTGCAGATTACAAACTTGAAGTCTACTAAATCAGAACTATTTCGATCTGAACTATTCCCTCAGCATCTGAAATTGTATGCTACAAGAGTAAAAGAGCCCATAAAGGAGCTAAAATTAATACATGGAGATAATGGGATATTTTGTCTAACAGAAAAGGGTAGCTCAATGGGAATACTTGTGATTAAGAACAGCAGAAATAAGCCCTAGATTTAGGGAGTCTGGTCAGCCAGCAGAGCTAATTAAGTGCTGATAGAATAAGGCACTGCATTCCTGTACTGTATGCTAGAGCTCACTGAAGGAATTCTAACTGAGATGACCATGATTCCTCCTGGGGAGTTTCAGTCCTATTTGCCACTTCAAGCTTTGCCCATGGCTTCAAAGACACAACCTGTTCCTCCATCTTTAACCTTAGATCCCTTTGGCTACTTGAGAACCCCTTAGAGAAAGCCATGTTGTAACAGATTCTAACAAGCACGAACTGCATTTTAAAATGTGCTGGAAAAGCAGCACAAGCATTTGTCATCTTTGGGGGCAGCAGAAATACATGTGTCTGTTTAAGGGTTTGTCCAGGGACACGTTTAGAAAACAACGGGGATGTAAGGCTTAAAACATGGCCATCCTCACCTGTCGTAAAAAGCAGGCATGAACAGATTGGGAAGAGCAATAGAACAAAATGATACAATATTACAACGTTATCACTTCAGTCAGCAGGCATGCAATATAGCACAGACTTAGGACCATTGGTACTCTTGAAAGACCATCTGCTTTTATTGGCCAGTGCACAAAATCTGGCCATTGCTACTAGGAGCTGTGAGGGGGAAGGAGTGTGTTGGCTCAAGGTCAGTTACAGGTCACCTTATTGAAACAGATCAAAGGGACTCCGAGCAGAGGGCTTTATTACACAAAAAGCCATATGCAGCTGCTTTTCTGAAAAGGAGCAATGAGTACTCCCCGATCTGACCAATGCACACTGCAGATGGTAGGGCATTTGCTATCAGGCTGTGGGCCTAGACACTCCTGCTTGATTCTGCTCTATGTTCTCCTCCCATATATCTCTGTTGCAGTAGAGATGGGGCAGGAAGGGGTGACAAGCGGAATGGTGGATCCTGGGAGGGCATATGTCATGGGAGGCACATGATGGATGAAGGGGGTGGAGTAGGGCTGCCACCTGTCATGGAAATGACCCTGGCACTCCCATTTTGCCCTGTGGGAACATCACTGTCATTTCTGAAGGAGGTGGCAACCTTAGGGTGGGATGATCCCTTATCTGTGCCTGGCCTGTTATCCATAAGTCCATGCCCCACTCCCTCCCAATGGTCATTAGGAGGGAGTGGGGCATGGGTTGATGGGAAATGTCTCCCAACAGGCCCACACCGACCCAGCCTTCCAAGGGACCTGTTAAAAAAACTACATTTCCCAGCAGTCCCACATGCCATTTCTTTCTAGCAATCTCTTCCCAGGAACAAACATCACTGCCTCTGTGAGTTCAGCCGGGACTGCTGCCACCCCAGACTGCTGGCTGAAGGTGGGAGACTGCCTGCTGTCACCTTGTTTCCCAACCCCCAGCAGCACCAGTCAGTCACCTGTCATGCCACCCCAAATTGCCCCTCTTCCCCCACTCGGCAAGCACAAATGGGTCTCTAAACTTAGATAGTTTTTGGAGGTTTGTGGTATCCATCAATACTCAGGTGGTTTAGATACAGCCAACCTGCTAGATAAGGCTATCCTCACAAAACACTGTTTAAGCTCTTATATAGAGGCCATGAAAAATGTCAGTGTGTGATAACCCAGAGGTGACTTTGTTATGCTGCCATGGACATTTGCGGGGCAGGAGTCTCCTACTGTTACGTCAAAATACCCTTTTAAACATCCTTCAAAGCTTTCCTGAGCCTAAAATTCTATTAAATCAATTACTTTATATCTTCTCGGGTTTTTTGCACAGCCTCTCTCCAAATGGAAGTCCTTCCTTGTGATTTTTTTTTTTTGTAGTTGCTGAAATTTTGCCAGATGGCCACACAATTGATTTTTTTCACTCTATGAGAGTTTCAAAGGACAATTCCCACACAGCATAGTGTAGGGCTGAGACAAGACTCTTGTTCCAAAAGAAAATACTGCCCTTTCAGGAGTGCTTGTGAGTGTCCCTTGGTATTTCATCAGTTCCTGGTGATTCTGCACTTCTGCCATTTGTGTGTGTGTTATTTTCATAACTTTCCAGGACTTTTCAACACTTTCTGGGAGTTTTCATCACCTTTTGTCACTTTCCAGGCTATTTTGTCACTTTCTGGGATTTCTTGTCACTTTTCATCACTTTCAGTGACTTTTTTGGGTTACTTTCAGGAATTTTGTGAGTTTTACGGTAGTTTTACAGCACTTTAATAGCAATTTCCAGCACTTCCCTGAAACTTAGCCGGCACGTTTTTATCTCCACAGAACCTGGGGGTGCACATGGGGCCCTCACAGGATTTGGGACTGACTCATAGCAGTCCCATCCAACTTAGGAAAAATAATAGAAAAAAGCGAAAACAGTGGGAAAGCTTCCACATTGCCCAAATCTTGGCAAATGTCCTGCTCCCAATGAAAGCAGCACTCCCTAAGGCCCTTTTCTAATGGGTACAAGTGTGTGTGGGGGGGGGAATGGGTGGAGGCAGCAGTGGGGTGTGTGTGCATTGTTTATTTTTTCACCCCAAAAGTGAAAATATACCTTGCTGTGGCTCAAGAAAACAGATGTGGTCTGATCTTGAAAATACATGCATGGAGGCCCATTGGCTTCAAAGGAATTTCACATGCAGAAGTGTTTTCTGGGTTGCTACTCTGGTTAAAACTTGGATGAGGGATCAAGTTTATTATGCAGCCTACCACAGAAAGCTGGTGCATAGGTACAATCAGTTGGGGACTTGTGGGGGCATTTCTTCCCCACACTAATACTACAGACATCCCTGTGGACCATGGGGGTGAGGGCACAACAGGAAGGGCCTCGGCAAAGAGATTATTCAACCCTCTTTTCAACAAGGTTCTGACCCTTTGACATATCATGATTCTTGATAAGAGGTGTGGCTACACCAGAAAGGGGTAGAGAAAAGGGACTTCAGAGTATCATGTTCTCATGACACTCTGAAAGGGGGAGGACCTCCCTGAATAAAGATCCCACTCTCTTCCACCAAAAATTCAGATCGTGCCTTTGATGATCTAACTAGAACCATACAAAATTATCCTGATTGTAGCAATGCAACTCCTAATTTGGATCTGGTTCACCAGAACGTTTGAGGGTCCAAAACCATAGGGGTGTGCAATTCATTTTTGTTATTATGATAGCAAAAATTAAAAAAATATTTTTTCTTTTTAGTTATTGTAAAAACAAAAAAGTCAAGCAAAAACAGAAACAAAAACACATTTTAGTTTTCAAAATCTTGTGGAAAACCTGAAAAACGTATTTCCAGCTGTAAATTTTTTGTGTTACTTCAATTCTGATGTAAAACTTGGCAAAATTGTATTACCTGTAGAGGGCACTATATGTAATAAATGTCGGAAGGACTGGGTAATAGGAAACAGATTTTACAAGTAATTGAACGTTGTAATTTTAAGAAAAGCTGCACACACATTCTTGGCTACAACTTCTTTATCTTACATCCAATTTGCATGAAACCTATAACAGTTATGTCACTCCTCATGATTACCAATCCTGCTAAATTTCAGAACATTTTGACAAATCTGATAAATGGCCCCAATTTTATATGCAATTGATGAAGACCATTATTCAGTTAAATAGAACACATGCAATGCCAGTCAGAGGCAGGCACATGGCATGGAAGGGGGAGGGAGGCTGTAGGAAGAAGGCTGGGGAGCAACCCAACAGACTGACAGACACATTCACTGGCCAACTACTGCATGCTTCCAGCTTTACAGAACCAATCAGTGGTGGTTTCAAGGCGGGCATAAGGGACAGCCTTGAGGCGGGCATAGAAGGGACATAACTGGGACTTTGGGGATAGCACCCAGTAATCAGGATACATGGTTTACACATCCAGGATGGCCAAATATCATCACAATCACATCCTGCAGCACTGTGGCAGGGGACATAAGAGAATCTCTATTGCCTCTTCCCTAAACAGATGCTTCCGACTTCCCAGTAACAAGTGGGGGAGAGAAGTTGAGGTGATCTCAGCACAGAATGAGGATATTTGGTTGACATTTTTGCTAATCAATTGGCATCACAAACAGATCTTATACCACAGTGACACGTAAGAGAATCCCTGGCATAGGGTCATTCTTCATATGCTGTGCAGGCATATAAAATTGTGACCCTTTATTACATCTTTCTGATAATTGGCAGAGATAATCCTAAAGGTGTGTGATACAGCCCTGCCAAATTTGATGTACACTGATTGGACTACAAAGATATTAGTCAGACATACGTTTATAAGATAATTGCTTATACCACCAGGATCCTTTATCCAATCCTTAATGAAAGTTCGCATAGATAGTAAACTTGCCAAGTTTCATCCACATTATATGGGACACAAAGAAGTTGCAGCCAGGAATGTATATGCAAATTATTACAAAATAACATAATTAACCGCTTATAAAATTGGATTCCTTTATCCAATATTTCTTAAATTCAGTACATATAATTCCTTCCATGGGAGGTATAAGCCCTCCAAGTTTCATCCAAATATAATGAAAAGTTAAAAAGGTACAGCCAGAAATGTGTTTTCCATTGAAACCAATGGAAATTAAAACAAAAATGAGATTTTGATATTTATAAAAATGGAAACGAAATATTTAAATAACAAAAATGAAAAACAAAAAAAATGCACCCCTGTTTCACACCTCTAATCAGCATCATGTATGAAGTGGAGATGATGTGTCAGGTAAAGCCAGGACCCCCACACACCCCAAGGCTGTTTCCCACCCCTCACCCCCCCAGGCTGTTTCCCACCCCACACCCGGGAAACAGCCTTGGGGGATGCAGGGTGGGAAACAGCCTTGGGGGGCTGCAGGAGGATTCCCAACCCCCCAAGGCACCCCACACACCCCC
>QEPC01012312.1:328723-344974 GCA_003113815.1 Sphenodon punctatus
CCAACCTGAGCTGTAATTTGAGTTCTACCGTTCTCAGAGTTAACATTACAACATGTGGAACTTTTAACATTACATAGTGTACATTTACAGTAACATTGCATACATGTGAAACCCTTGGTACCACATATTTACCAAACATGTAGTCCCGGGTTACATGTATGTGACCCCATGTTTCCCCATGACACCCCCTCACCTCCCACCGGTAGCTGTGAGGGCTGAAGCTGCCTTGCATTCAAGGCTTGCATCGTCTACTCCAGGGCCTCCATCCTCCTGAAGGACTCCACCTGCTCCTGTTGTGATTGTTGGGGTTCGCTTCTTGGGTGACACCTTCTGGGGCTCTCGTCCCTTATACAGGATGAAGGAACATTGTGCCTCCCACCCTGTCTAGGCTGGGCTAAAGGTTGGTTGCCCCTATCACCTGCATTCATGCCTGACCCAGTGGGCAGTGCCGCCCCACCTCCACTGGTCTGGTCTGAGGAGACAGATTGTATTGGCTGGCCCTCAGCCAGGTGGTGCCGTACCAGTTCACAGCCCCCCATTCTGTCTTGCAGCATAAGTAGGACCGACTCAAAGGGGTCACTACTGGCAGTTGCAGGGGAGGCATCCCACCCCTCCCTGCCATCCTGTTTCTTAACAAGGCCTTTGCTATGCCCTCCTCCATTGGGCATATTGCCTCCCATCAATTAAGGGAGGGCTGAACCAAGTAAAATTGTGCAATGGGGGATAGCTAAACCTAGTAGGGGAGTGGCCTGCTTGCTGTGGCAGCTTAGACCAGGCATGCCCTGTGCTCCCGGGGATGATCAGGCCTCTCCCTACTAGGCCTACCCAGGCCTTTCATAGCCTTGCTCTGGGTGAGGCCCCAAAAGAAAGAATGGAGAGGAGGATGCTCTGAGCCCAGGCACACAGCCTTCCTACAGGGCAAAAACCACTGCAGCACCTCCAATGTTGAGCACTGCTGTACTAAGGGTGTGACGGATGCAGTCACCACCACCCAGGGTAAGCACAGACATTGCTGGGGTGTCACACCACTACTCCGGGCCCAGACTTGCGTGTGCTGCTCCCAGGCTGCAAAGGAGGATCCACTAGGCCATCAGACCAAGCGCCGCCTAGGAGAGGCATTCAGGCCTGCTGCCAACCAGACCCATTAATGGATCCCTGCCTTGCAGGGGGGGAAGGGAAGCATCAGCCTGAGTGGTGTGCAGATAGCCACAGAGTGCCACCACAGTGGGAAGTAAACTCATTACTACAACTCAGGGGAGTGGAAGAGAGAGCTGGAGGGCCTCCCAGACCACACTCAGCTCAGCTTCTGCTTCCAGCTTGTAGCAGCTCCTGGGGCCAACTGCCCCTCTAACCCTAGGAATCCAAAATGGTGCCCACAGGTCTCATGAGATGAGCACTGCCTTCACACCACCATATTGGTTGCCCTGGCAACCCTACTCGCTGAACTGCCCAGCCAGTGGCACAGTGCTGGTCCCCTGTTTACCTTACCTCCTTTCTCTGATTGGGGGGGGGGGGGGGAAGGACAAAGCCTCCCACCCCTGATGGCACTTCCCCTGGGTAGGCAGGCCAAGAGGAGGGAGGGGATGCAATTATTGTGGAAATAAGCAAATTATAAATCAACAAGAAGTTCTTCAGAGTTTCCTTTACCCGTGATAATACAGCAGTTTCCTTATGCAAGTGTGCGCCAGGGTCCTCAGATTCCACAGGCAGGGGGAGAAGAAGTAGACCTTGCCCTATAGTCCATTGAAAGGCCCTCCTGCAGTATCCTGGAGAACTCCGAGTGGCCTTTGACAAGCCAGAGCTGCTACCGTCTGCCCATTGGAAGAGCCAGCAAACAACTGAAACTTCTTCCTTCTAGTCCCAGTCTTTTGTAGCCCAAAGGGGTGTGTCTAAGCAGAGGCTCTCCAGTTCTTAAAGAGGCATCACTGCTTTTTATGCAAACAGAACAGTTTTTACACAAATAATGACATTTCACATAGATGATACTGTGGTATTCAGAAGCACATGAACACAATAACATGACACTAACCCACTTCCATATACAACAAATAAATGATATTCTCAGTGTTGTTGATTATATTTTCTATTGCAGCTTCTTTGCCCAACCTTTTATAGATTTACCCCTGCTAGTTTACAGCTTCCTGCCATGTCCAGCTGGGAAAATTAGGCCTTTTTCACACAGACACGCTAACACTGATAAAATGGGTGTTGCATTTTATTATACATGATGCAGGGCCCCATAGAGGACACCTGAAGCCCTGCAACATGTATAATAAAATGTAACTCCCATTTTATCAGTGAGACTATCTGTGTGAAAAGGGCCTTAGTCATCCCCAATTGTCTCACCAAGTTCTTGGCTCCCTTAATGGACCAAAATGTTTGTTGCTCTCTGGCTGGCTTCCCAAGGACTTACCACAGCTCTCTTGAGTCTAATCCTGCAGACACTTTGGGTCAACCTGCTGCATTCCTGGTAGTACATTTTGATCCCATAGGGCAATTTCAGCCACATTTGGTAGAGGGGAAGAAGGCTCAAAGGTAAATAGACACCCAAAAAATCATAAAAATGGGTGTATATGCAGAAGAGTTATGGTCCCTGTTTTAGCTGAAAAGTCCAGTTGACGTACATTGCATGGTTTCCTCTGCTCACCTGCCTAAGGAAATAAGGCTTCATTAGTTTGGGTACTCACTGCGTGGAACAACTTGTAACAGATGTAGGTCAACAAGAGAATGTCAACAAGGCTGAGGTGCTGTCAGGCTGAGAGTGTACCATGGTAATGATTTGCACGCCCATTTAGTTCAAAGCATTAGAGCAAACCTTCTTCCTTTATAAGGCACTTTATTTTTAAAATTGATTTCCACTATCTTTATGGATCTTCGCAGTCAAGGTCAGTACTTTCAAGCTTCAGCCAGGCAGGGATAGGCTAGACAATAAAAGTTGCAGAAATTAATTCATCTAAAAAAGATGCTTGTCATTGAAATTTGGGGGGGGGAAAACAATCAAAGGACCTAGAAAAAAATTGCTGAATATAAATATCATCTCCCTTTACTTAACTCAGCAGTCTATGAGAACTTGGATACGCAATTTTTAAAAGTGTCTTCAACAAAGCGTTATGTATTGCTGTATATCATTCTGTAACATCCAGCCTGCTAGATATAGGACCTCAGCATTTCAGTGGGTGCAACTTACAGAGCTGCAAAACTTATATCTTTTCCCATTTTAAAAAGTAACTGTGGCAGGTCATGAGAAAGTCCTTGCAGAACAAGGCCCAACATAGGTGCTGGCAGGGATGCCTCCCTTCCTAATCAAGTAACTCTGAGAACCCAGAAAGGGTAATTGGACTGGTAATTGGGGCATGAGAGCTGTAAGACTGAGCTGAGTCTCTAACAGGGGGAACCTCCAGGAAGATGATTGGTAGGACCTGTTGTAGGGATTGCAGACTGACTTGAGAGTTGACAGGCCTTGTGACTAGGAGCTAGAGAGGAGAGGATCCCCCTCAAGAAGAAGCCCAGTGAGGGGCTAGTCTCTGCTTGGGACATAATTTTAAAGTGTATAAGTTTATTAAATTGATGTAGGAACTGTTTTTTAAAAACAACTACTCGGGGTGTATATTGGGACTGTTTGGTTCTGTTTCTGTGGCCACTTATCATGTTATGATGGGGCCAACCCACGATTGTAACGCAAACCCTTGGGTCTTGGTTCACTACAGCACTGGAAAGACTCATTTGGACTTGCTTGATGGACCTTCACCAGTGTAACAAACAGCTCAGGGAATGAACTCAGGGCCAAGTTTAGCACTTCAGAATTATATAGGAGCAGCCTCAGAGGGGAGATGAATGAAAGGGAGTCTGGGAAGGGACTGTATTTGAGAAGAGGACATATTGTTTCCATTTTAACAGTAGAGTTAAGGTCAGGCTGTGAGGGGCAGGGGGGAAATAGGGGGTGTCTGTCAGGAACGCATGAGCACCTTCTGCAGGACCAGCCCAGATCTTCCTTGTTACTATTATGGAGGCTGTGCCCAGGAATGACACAGCACCACTGGGTAAGAGTATGGGTAGAGTTTCCATGATGCCAAGGCCCATGGGTCAGGGCTTCCGACTCTGTCACTTAAAAAATTAATTCTGAGTACCTGGTTCCTTGCTATACAGACTTAGTTTGGGGAAAATTATAAATATGATCTTCATAGATAACCTCCTATACTCATGCCTGGCTGAAGTTAGGGCAGACAATGCCTTCCCCAACCACCAGGTTCTATAACTCTAGCTTTCTCATTAGTCCCATCAGTTTGAGTTTCTAAGGATACTATCCTTCTATAGTCCTCAGATTGATTTTCCATATCTTTAGTTTCTTTCTGGGACTGAATTGCTTTTAAGCTTAAAGATTTTTGCTCTATGAAAAAAGGAGTTTGAGAGCTAGTATGTTTATAGTCAAGTAATCTCCCAATCTGGACTTCAGAAGTTTGCATCTCAGGTCGGTAGCCCACTTACAACCCACTATGTTCTACCTCAGGACAAATGCAGACTTGAGTTCCAGTTTGCTGTTTAACCAAATCTGCCCCGTTACCTGTTTCAATAATGGACAAGTCCTCTCTTAGAGTAGCTTTCTCTATATTCTTAACTTTGGGACTTATTGATCTTACTGTCCTTAGCTCTGTAAGAGCAGCTACAATGAGGCAGAGAGCCATCCCAGTAAAGGGGAAGAATTTGTCCGTGGCACACTAACGCACAAGAGAATTCACAGAAGAGCAGGGACTCCCCTCCCCCCATCCCCTGGATCAGCATCAGAAGCCAGGCTCGCTAGTCTCTGTCCTGCTTAGAGTGCAGGGATCCCTGGCCACAGTGAGTGAGCGTCTGGTTCCTGCTGCTGATCCAGGGGATGGAGGGAGGGGGGGAGTCCCTGCTCTTCTGTGAATTCTCTTGTGTGTTAGGGTGCCAAGGACAAATTCTTCCCTGTTGTTGGGATGGCTCTCTGCTTCATTGTAGCTGCTCTGCACCCCCAGTTCTCTCTATGGGGAGATCACAAAGGGAAGAGGGAGGATCTGTCCATCCTTCTAACAGAGACAACACTGAACAACCAACCCTCCCCCAGCTGAATGAACCCCCCCCAGAGCAGGCTGCCCCCTGCCTGCTACCCCACCCCCAGACTGTAGATCCAACCTGCATGGAGTGTCATTTTGTTAGAAAATTCCCCCACCGCCTCTTTCTAGGCTTGGTACACTCTCCCATTTGTGAGAATGGAAGAAACCCTTTGTAGAAGAACTTTGTTTACAAGGCAGCAACATTCACTGCAAAGGAGGGGACAGGGGGGGACTCTTCCCCCATCCATGTAGCAGCGCTTGCGGGTTTACAGCTGAGCTGCTTAAAAAGGTGGTGCCGGTGGTGCAAGAGAGACTCCTCTGGGACTCAGGAGCAGGGCTCCCAACTCCCGTGGATGCTGTATATGCCTGGGGCTGGCCCTGATCGCTGCTGGTCCCCTCCCAGGGCAGGGCAAGGTTGCAAATATGCCCACCACCACATGTCACGGTGGTCATGTCCCTGCAGCGGACTCTGAAGCAGGTAGTCAGAGTCACCCTAAATTCATTCATTCAATGATCTATTATTCAGTATCACGGTGCGTCAGGGACTCGCGCTCAGTGGCGGAAGGCGGCATAAAACCGCTTGTGTCCACAAATTGCAGACATGCCAAATCTGCAGATGCTTGCAGCAGGTAATGTGGAATCACAGAAATATCGAGGGGAAGTTGGCTGCACGACACATTAAGTGCCGAGTTCTTGGAATGGAATGGTGGCGCGGGAACAGCTGCTGCCGCTTCAGCCCTAATCATGACTTCTGTCATTCAGTCTTTAGCTTTCAGAGGTGGCTTGTTATATCTACACTGCTGAAACCTGTCCTTTTTCTAACTTCTTTTCTGGGGTTTTAGGTTTGGACACTCTCTTCTAATATGCCCCAAAGTTTGACAAGCCAAACACCTCCTTGGTGCTGTAAACTCACTTAATGTTCTCTTTTTAGGACTGTCCTTCTCTTTCTGACCACAAAAACTAAAGGGACATATCCCATTTAAGTGTCCCAAATCCCCGCAACTCCAACACTGTATCTTGTGGAGTGATAATCCAAAATTTGTCTCTTTTAATCATTGGTCATATGACCCCTGTGGGCAAGTTCTCCATAGGTGTCCATTTTGATCACAATTATAACAGCTTCAGACCGAGTGTTTCCCTTTGGGTCCACGGTACCTGCCACTTAGTCCTAACGCTGGTCTTGCTGTTGCTGTTTTTGCTTTCTCCAACCACACTGACACAGCTCAGACTCCCGCCCCCACCCCCAGCTCCATAGACTCACAGGTTCTCTTAAGCGTGGGTATAATCCCTCATACACCATGTTGCTGTTTCTTATCCACATCCTTTTATCACTGCAGATGTATACAGTCTCTCACTGACTTCTACTTTGAGCACTTTTAGTTTGGGGGTACACTGACTTTGGGGATACCCACCCCCAACTTGTGGCAAACCCTCTACTCTGAGTTTCCCTATCAGTTTCAAAGCCTTTCACTTTTTTGGGGTGTCCTTGACCTTTTGGGGTACACCACCCTATTTGTTCCTTGACACCTCACAGTACTTTTGTACTTTTGGGGTGTCTTTCAGCTTTTGGGATTCACCCCTCTAATGGTCTGTGACCAACTCTAGGAATATCTACAGTTGAGGTACCCTTATTTGGGTGGGTTCCTGCCCGCATCTCCACCACTTATGTGGGGGAAGCTGCATCCCCTGAAGGGGAAACCCCTTGTTAGGGAATTAACTCTGGGGTCCTGTCCACATAAAAGTCTCTCAATCTCACCAATATATATATCTTGGTCACCTCTTCTGGGGTATGCTTCAAGTCTTGCACAAATTGATAACCTGGGGTCTATTACACCAGATCAGGGCTTATGGCCCTCCAGCCGCCTAATATCCCCTTACATCTGGCCCGTTCCATCGGGTAGGGGCTTCTCCCAACAAGTAGGTCCCCAATATTGTTTGATTATTATTATTATTATTTATTTATTTATTATTTAATATAAACATAACAAGTCTTAAACAAAAAGTCTTTCCCCTTTGGGTAACAAAATCTCTAAATGGTTGAAGTTCACCTTGATCTCCCCCACAGTCTGCATAGCCAAATGATCTAGGCATAGTCCAATTTTCTCCAAAATGAGGGATCCCTTCCTTGAGAAGTAGTAGGTTGGGAGGCTTCCATGCTCTGTCTTTCTAGCAGGCAGCAGTTCCTTCCTTCTTTGCTAGCCCAAGACAGACTGCCTCTTGTTGCTGAAGCTCTCCTTCATATTGGCGGTAGCTCTGCCCTTCTGCTTCCGCTGCAGGGTTCTCTTTCTCCAGGTTCATCCCTTCTTAAAGGACCGACGACCTTACTAGTCTTTACCCTGCTACAGACACCATTCATTTTCATTTTCATTTTCATTTTCATTTTTGTTTCACAAAAACTATTTGTTTTCCAGGGGGTTTCATAGAAGAGCCAGCCATTTTTTGTTTTTAATTAATAAAAATTAATTTTTAAAAAAACAAACAAACAAAACAATCCAATTCCATATGCAAATGGCCACCAGACCATTCTGTGCATGTGCACCCTTTCCCGAAAACGTACTGGCATTATTGCTGCCATTTTGGAAAAGGGCAGCTGGTCTGCGCATGTGCAGATTGGCTTCCCTTTTCCAAAATGGTGGTGATGCTGCTGGCACCATTTTGGAAAATGGCATTCATACACAGAATGGTCTGGTGTCCATTTTGCACATGTGCAGTGATTTTTAAAAAAAATTAAATGACTGCATTGGCCATTCTACGCATGTGTGCCCCTTTCCAAAATGGCGCCAGCTGTGTTGCCACCATTTTGGAAAATGGAAGCCAGTCTGCACATGTGAAGATCAGCTTCCCTTTTCAAAAAAGGATCCTAGTGGAAACAGTTGTGGGGTAAATCTGGTCTCCACCCTGCAGCTGTGGTGCCCCAGAAGCAGCTGAGATTTCCCTGGTCTCTGCAAAGGCTAGCCACACCAGCTGGGCTCTATGGGGGCCTTTATGTCCCAGCCAGTAGCAGTTGTTTGGGGATGAACTGGAGAAGAAGTAATGGAGAGGTTTCCACAATCTCTCTCCTACATTTGGACTCAGGAGTTCTGGGGCAACTGCAGACCTCAGTTGCTGCTGCTCCTGCAGCAGCAAAGAAACCCCACAAATTTTGAGATAATACTCTTCCCTCATCTCCTGAGGAGATTCCCTAACCAGAGTCACTTGTGCACTGGGACAAGACTTTAACCCTTCGTGGCTCAATTTTCAGAAGAGCCCATAATTCCATTTAGACACCAGAATTACTGGCCAGATTCTGTGTTCTGAGGCCTTTTAAACATATGGCCCTAATTATGAGCATGGAGTCCTGCCTGTCAAAAACCTTTACCTCAAGACAGTTAAAATTTAAAAAAACTATGAAAAATGAATAAAAATTGGAATCATTTTTTAAAATAAAAAACAAACAAACCTAGAAATTATCACCAAAAAATCTGATTTCAAAACCCAAAGTTTTAGAAGATTTTAGATCTTTTGAGGTTTCTGTTTTTGAGGTTTCAGCTTGCCCTTTTGAGGTTTAAGCTGCTGCTGATGCCATTTTGGGAAAGGACATGCATGTGCAGAACAGCCCTGGTGGCCATTTCGTGCATGTGTGGTTTTTAACATTTTTATTTTTTATTTTTTTAAATGAAAATGGATGAAAGCAAATGACGACTGTTTGTTTATTCAACTGTTTTCATATTAGTTACTAAAATGAATGGGGGCTCTATTCATTTTAGTAACTAAAAAAATGAAAATGGATTGCACATCCCTTTTGCTCCTTTCAGCTTTCTTTTGATATGAGCCAACCAAGAAGCATGGGGTGTGGCCAAGATGAGACAAGGGGAGGGCCTAGAGGATAGAGTTTCCGGTTGTGCCATGGAGCAGAGGTGATGTGGTTGAGCTGGCACCACTTCAGACCTCCCAGGGGTACAGGTTTGAGAGTTGTGGGTCCCGATACTGGTTGCTTTTATGGACAGCACCCACACCTCTGCTCCACCTCACACACGGGTGGCCTGGTCTGTCTGTCTAAAGACACGCTGCCAGTTGTACATGTGGAACCGAGGCAGAGCAAGCGCATAGCCCGCATAGCCATGTAGTGAATGTAATGCTGGAAACCCTTCTTGCTATTAAATGTCTCATTAAGGTTTCCTTCCTAGATTAATTATATTATTAGTGGGATATTTCCCATTGATTTCAACAGGGTTTGGCATTGCACCTTAGGGCGTTTTCAGACAAGACATTTTCCACCCACTACCCACCCACTATACATGCTGCAGGACTGCAGTGTTGCCCTATGGGTGCCCTGTAACACGTATAGTGGGTGAGCAGTGGGTGGATCATCGTGGGTGGAGAGTTTCTTGTCTGAAACAGCCCTTATAACTATAATATTATGTATACAACTTTAATATGGTACGTGACTATGACAAGCAACAAATTGGGTGTTTGACAATCCACTGAAGCACACCAGTGCAACCATGTACACTGGTTGGCAACCACTGATGTAGGCGGATCTTATGCATCATACAGGTCATAGAATTTCATCTAGCTATTCCTGGGAAAACCTGGGGGCAGCAGAGAGGAGATTAGCAAGGCAAAATTATGAAATAATCCCTTACAATATATACGAGCTCTTTGGACAGTAAAGGAAAATCATATTCTTTGACTGAAATCCTCAACACACTTACTTGTGAGCAAGTCCCATTTTGCATCCTTTGTCTTTAAGAGATGTTGTATCAGCTCTCATTCTTCATTGAAAGTGGACAAATCATTTTTTTTTTCTCCTGCTATCATTTCTTCCCACATTTTTGGTGTGTGTGTGAAATCCTTGTATTTTTACCTTCAGCAGCTGCCACTTTCATAGCTTCACAAATGATCCAAATGGAATTGACGCAGTCCCAAGTGATGGGAATGAAGACTGATAATAACATCCATATTGCATCATATGCTGTTGAGAGGTTCTCTTCCCTTCCAAATTACTGCAGATGGTGTAAAATGAAGCAGCCTCTAAGACACTGTGTGAATGACTTTAACACCAAAATGTATAGTAATTGAAATTTTGGATGGGGGAACAGAGCTCTGATGTGTGTTTCAGCTGCCAACTGGCTGGTCCCCCTCCATCTGTCACAATATTTCAATACATTTAGAATGAAACAGGATTAAAGCTGAAGCGCTTGTGGAGAAACTAGAATAGGAAATCAAGCAGGATTTTGTCTTTCATCTTCATGACTTACTGCTGTGGAGATGAACTTCTGCTATGTAAGTGAACTGATTTACAGTTGGACAAATATAGAAAAAAAATGAATAGCATTATCTCATGTAATCATATGTTGTTTCCAGAGCCATACAGTACCGCTGGAAATGGGTGTGTGGGGTAGAGCAGGATCTAGAACAGGGGTAAGGTTGGGGCAGAGCTAGGAGTGGAGTCATAACAGGGGCATGGTCTAGGGGGATTGTTGCTGGGGCAGTGGAGGGAAATAAACAGTGACCTCATGAAGCCACTGTCCTGAGCACTATAGAAAGGTCCCCTCTCATTGTCACTCATGAGAGAGCTCCAGGCCCTCCCACTGACATTGATGCTACTGCTCCTGAGGGGGCCCTGCCACTAGCACTTCAAGTCTTAGGAACAGTGGCAACAGCAATAATAGCGACGGTGGAAAAGGGATTCTGGGGCTCTCCTCAGAAGTAGCAGGAGCAGCTAAGGTGACATCAGGGGTGGGGGACTGGGGCCCTCTCAAGAGTGGTGAAACAGGGGTTTCTACAAGAGCCTCCTCAAATGGTGGAGCCCCAGGAAATCCCAATTGCTCTGCCTCCAAGCCTTTGATGGGCTACCCTAAGACCAATCCAGTGACAGAGGCCCCAAAATGCAAGCCGCCTTCTTTGAAACTGACAAGGCACAGCCAGGAGCACTATAGAGTCTGACTCCACAGTGTTCGAGCTGAGGCTCGTTAGTTTCAAATCTTGGGTGCTGCTTCCCCCTCTCCAGCACCTCCAGCTGTGAGGTGCTGGAGATAGGGACGTGGCACCTGGCCTTTCAAAGTGACATGGAGCTGAGACAGCTGCAGCAACAGTGGTGTGCATGTCGTTTTCATTATTACAGTGACGATAACAACAATTGTCGTTTTCGTTTTCATTATTGCAATAATGAAAACAACAACCGAGAATACTGATAACGGTAATGATAATGATATTGGTACCGATACTGATACTGATATCGATATCAAAAATGATACCAAAAATGATATCAAAAACAATAACAAAAATGATTTTAAAAAACGATAACAAGAAACAAAAATGACAATTTTATCATTGTCATTATTAGTGCTGTGGCAGTTGGGTTTTTGAGGAAAAATGTAGAGGGGGAGGAGGGAGCAGACATCTCGTAGTCTTAACAGGGTTGAACTCTTGAACTGTGCCTGTGTTGGGAGGGGTGAGCAGCTCAGCAGTATCTGATGGATGTATCCCTGGTTAACGAGCAGCACAAGCAGGCCCCAGCAGTCTCCTGGGACTCTGTGATTGCTCAATGCCTGCTGCCTCCCACAACCAATCAGAGAGGCTCTGAGGGAGGGCACTGCAACCCTTTATAATGGGAGGGCCAGGTTTTTTCTCTCCATTGTGTGAGAGTTCTGCTTGTCAGGTTGTGTTTACAGAATTCTGGTGCTTGCACATAAAAATCCTCCCTAGCCCTCATTGTATTATTTATTTATTTATTTATTTATTTATTAGGTATGCCCACGAATACCTTCCTTCCTCATACCCTACATTTTACCTTCTCCCTTTCCCTGCCCTTCTCCCCCCTGTACATTATATAGAGATAGGTAGTATAGATTAGATATAGATATATACTATAGACATATAAATTAGATTACAATAGTTATATAGATAATTGATTAGATAATAGATAGTTTTCCTTTTCCCTTCCCCTGTCTCCCTTAGATTTAGATAAATATTAGTTATGCACAGGAATCAATAATGATACTGATATCAAAAATAAAATCTTTGTTTGAAATGGTACCGATATCAATAACAATAACGAATATCCATACCAATAACAAAAATGATACCAATATCGATAACAAAAACAATAACAAAAATGATAACAAAAACAAAAACAACTTTGTTAATAACGATAACAAAAATTACATTTTTGAATAACAAAAATGAAAACAAAAAAACAAAACAACGTGGGGGCCTGGTGCACACTCCTAACAGCAGTGGTGACTTTGATTGTTTCCTGTCAGTTTGAAAGGCCTGGCACCACTTACCCAGGCCCCTCACCCCTCTGAGGCACTGGAGAGGGGGGAAACATCCTTTTAAGGTGACAGGGAGCCCAGGCTGGCTGCTTTGGCCAGGATGGCTCTGTCATTTTGAAAGGCCAGGCACCGTCCCTTCCCTCCACCCCCGCTCCAGCACCTGACAGCTCTGAAGTGCTGTAGAGGGAGAAGTGATATGTGATATGAAAGTGCTCCTTGAAAGTGATATGGAGCCAGCCCAGTTGCTGTGGCAGGGTCGGTTTCTGTCACTTTCAAAGGCCAGCCAGAGCAATCGAGCAGCCTACTGGGTCCCATTCGGGCATCAATGGGGCCTGAATGGGGGCAGGTTTATCTGGGCACCCCTGGTTTGTCGGGGTTACCAAAATCTTCTGGTACCCAGTTGCAGCTGTACCCTGGACAAAAGTGACAGCACATATGATCTAGATTACAAGTTGGGTCAGGAGATGGGTAGACCAGTCTAAGGGGTGCATCAAGCCATGAAATAAGGACCATGAGTGGAGTCAGGGATGTGCCAAGATCAGCCAAGAGATCACAGGCTGAGATACAGAGCCAAATCAAGTGCCAGATTCATTAGTTAGAAGCTGGAGCTGGGTCAGGATCTAGAGATTCAGGCTTCATGAACAAAGAGCCTGGGAATGGTCAATGATATTATATATAGCAGTGAGAGGACTTTTGGGTCAATCAGGGATTGGATCCAAATCACTAATCCAGTTAGCCTGTCCATTAGTGAAGACAGGATATATGTTGCAAATTTTAAAGGTCAGCAGCATGCCAGTATGATAGTCTAGTTGAGCCAGTTGCCTTGGAATGTTGTACAGACTAGTTCAAGTCTTGCTGTAGTTTCAGGTCCTAGCACTGCTATTGTGCTATTAAAATAACATCTGAGCACCTTCTGGTCTTTAACGTGTGTCTATCCTCACTAGTACCCAGGTGAGGTAATTGCTTTCACATTTTAGAGATTGGTAACTAAGGTATATAGAGAGACTCACAACTTAATCCTCAAAGTGCTCTGCTATCACAAGTACTATTTATTGGAGCATAGCTGGTGCCAAAAATGTTTTTGAGCTTATATGAATATTTGTTCCGAAATAATAACTCCAGGGCTGACCTTACAATTTGAGGTGTTCTGGGTGAGGGAGGCAAGGGAGAGGAGAGAAAGGCAAGAGTAAGAGGTTACCAAAAGAGGGGGTTGAAGAACTCAGCTGAGTAGGTTGGTTAGGTTAGGACCCTGCATGAAGTGTGTGTTTCAAGGATGGCTGTGTTTCTAGGGGTGTGCACCAGGGACCCATGTTGTTGGTTTGTTTTTTCGTTTTTGTTTTTGTTATTGTTATTAAAAATTATTAAAAATTGTCATTTTTGTTATTGATGAAATTCTTTTTGCTATCGGTGTCATTTTCAATTTCTATATCAAAATTTTCAATTTTGATATCAATTTTTTGTTTTCAGTTTCATTTTCGTTTTCATCATCAGAAACTACTTTAGTTGGCTGTGTGGTGTGTGCCTATTATATATATATATATATATATATATATATATATATATATATATATATATATATAATAAAACAGTCTAGTATCTAGTGATATCTATATAATATCTAATATACACAACTACTATCTATATATATAATATTGATGGGGGGACAGACGGGAAGGGAAAAGGAAAAAATATGAGGTATATATCTAATCTATATCTATAATCTATCTAATCTATACCGATATCTCTATATATATGTGCATGGGGAGACAGATGGGAAGGTGAAAGGTAAAATGTAAAGGGTATATGATATGTATAGCTGGTAATGTACACTGAGGGCTGGGGAAGATTTTTAGTGCAATCACCAGAGTTCTGCAAACGCAACTTGACACAGCAAGAGGTAACACAGAACAAGAGTCAAACAGCCTGATCATGACAATATAAAGGGTTGCAGTGCGTGCCCCAAAGCCTCTGATTGGTTCTGCGAGGAAGGTGGCATTGAGCAATCAGTGTGCCATGCGATTGCCTGGGACCTGCTTGCGCTGCTCATTGGCCAGTGATTACACCCATCAGATCCTTGCTGTCTGCTCACCCCTCCCATCAGAGCCCAGTTCAAGATTTCAATACTGTTTCCCTCCGAAATGGCTCCCAGATGTCTGCTCCCTCCTCCCCTCTCCACATGTTCCCTCCAAAAATAACTCCCAAGTAATAACGAAGTGAGTCACGAAAATGAAATTCGTTATTTATTTCATTATTATATATTTAATTTTTGTTATTGTAATAATGAAGTTTCATTTTCGTTATCGATTTAAAAAAAATGAACTGCACACCCCTATGTGTTACTCTATCACTGCCACTCCTAGGGCCCCAAGTGCTGCCTCCTCCACTGCCATTGTCATGCCTGACACTCCTGGGAATCCACTGCTGCAAGCTTCAGGAGCAGTGGTAGTGCTGACAGTGCCCTGGAAGACTCAGTCATGGTAGCAGCAGCCTCCAGCCATGACAACCTGGGAGTCTCATAAGTGGATGTGGTGGATCCTGGCTGTTGCTGTTCCCTGGGGGCCTGTGGTGGTGCTTCTAAAACTCCTGAGGCAGGTGCTTCTTGTGGGGTAGACCTGGGGGAAAAAGTGGATTTTGTATTCATGGATATCATTCACATTTTCAAATAACTATCTAAATAATTGAATAATACCCACAACCAAAATGGTTATTTGTATATCCTCATATCCACTTGTCTGGTTATTTGGTTACTCATCTTGGCTACTATACATGTGCAATAACGTTAATAATGCCAAGACAATCACACAAATAAACATGCAAACAATGTCCTGGAATAGCCAAAACAGACAGCTGATGCAGCAATAACCAAATAGCAGTTATTTATTTTGTCAGATATGGTTCAAAGAGGACAAATTCAGCAGATAGAATATTTTCTGTAGGTATTTGCTTCAGCTCAACTGCAGGGCCCAGGACATCTGCCCCATATGCACTTCCCTAAGCGGGCCCTGAATAACTCCTTAACTCCCCTTAATTCTGCTTTCATTCACATATGCAGTGGGTGTCTCCACGTGTTCTCCACACCCATTGCAAAGGTACAGAGAGCAAGGGTATGGGGACCTGTCAATTCCTGTATGGGGAATTCATTCACATGCTGCCAGATATGCAGGAGCACCAATGCTTTGCACTGCAGCAGGCCTGGGATTTGCATAACATTTCTCTAAAGAACTTTCTGTGGGAGGGGCTTCAAATGTGATTTGCAGTCAGGGGCATTAGCAGAAGGTTTTCTAGGAAGGTGAGGGGGGTGATATCAGTAAGGGGCAGGTTAAAGAGGCTCTCCCACATCCTTTCTCACATGGCTCCACCCTCACTTAAGTTATGACATTACAATGCTCCAAAGATGGTGTGGCCATGTCAAAAAGGAGGAATGGCCCTGCTGCCCCTAAGAAGCATCACAACATCATAGTGCTCCAAAAGGAGTGTGGCCTCTTATCCCACCCCACTGCTGGCCCTGTCTATGTTGTTATTAGTGACTCTGGGTGTTTTAAAATGAGCAAGGCAGGCAGGGGGGGTTGTGGTCACTGAGTGGAAGAACTTCAAGGCACCCACACACATGATGTGCTTGTGCTTGGTGAACACTTCACATGGGCAGCTCCCAGCATGACTACCCTGACCACGGAAGCAGTCTCTGCACATGTGGCTGGCCCCACACAGGGTGATTTCAGACGTTACGAGAACACGGTGAACCACAGTGAATACCCACCTGTGGTCACCGTGTCTCGTACGTCTGTTCGCGGCGCGCCAGATGTTGGCCACGGTCAATCCCCACATGGGGTTCGTTTGAACCACGCTTCCCGGGCTAGCCGGGGGAAGGTCCCGGGAAGCGTGGTCAAACGGACCCCGGGCCGTGACCAAGGAAAAGT
>QEPC01012312.1:361504-378054 GCA_003113815.1 Sphenodon punctatus
GCAGGGACACATTGTGCGGCTTCTTTTGCCCTCAGTCAGCCATGTTGTGCCATCGCTGTGCCGGGCGGGGCTTCTCCGCCGTTCCCGGCTGTCCATGTACTTGCACGGGTGTTTGCCGGGTGTTTCCCGGGATGGGTGTTTGGCCGCTGGGTGTTTGCAGGCCCCTCCCCTTTCCTTCCCACCACCACCCGTGGCACTGTCTGTGTAAATGTCTCCCTGCTTGGCGCCGTCGGGTGTTCACTGGGTGTGCTCACCCACCCGTCCACGCCCATCTCCACCCATTGGCACTACTGCGCCGTCCGTATAAAAAAGGCCTTGCAGACACTTTATTAAACAGCAGACTGTGCAAATTCAGAGTTGGTATTCATAGGAAACTGCGGATTTGCCAATGGAAATCTCTTTATTTAAAACACTTATTTACAGGTTATGTAACATTAATTATTCATTATTTATTATTTAATGTGTTAAGTATGTTCTGTTCATTATCTGCAATAAATTTCTATAAAACAGAAAGATTCAGAAAACACAAAAACTCAAAACCTGAGGAGTAAAAAAACCACAAAAACACAAAATGTACCTTCACCCCTCCATGCACATCCCTATTACTGACTCTCATAATCCTAGATGGTAACAGCTCTGTCTATCCTAAGCCCACCTGGGACTATCCAGGGTACTGAAAAAGGTAGGAAGACATCTTAATGGACTATAAAACAAAGCCTACTTCTTTTCCCTGTGGATCTTTGGACTTTGGAACATGTTTATGTTGATACATCCATATATGAAACATATGCAAATGGGTGAAATCTAACAGACTGCATATGTGGACCACCTGCGAGTGCGCACCACTCAGCCAGGTGGTGGGCACACATGTGAGCGTGTGCACCCCACACACAGCAAGATGCTGGGTGCAATGGGGCACCCTTGCCGCTATGACACACATCTCGGAGTCCACACACCCCACAGCCTGGGGGATGGAGCAGTCAGGGCTCCTGCTCCATCCTCCGGACTGCGTGGTGTGTGGGATCGGGGGGTGGGGGTGGGCGTATCGGAAGGGGTGCCCCGTTGCACCCAGCAGCTTGCACATTTGTGCCAGCGTGGGTTAACTGCACCCAACGTAGGCACATTTTATTATAGGGTGTAGGATTGCACCCTATTTATATATAGAATATACACACTATGTTCAGTATTGAGGCAAGATGGTTTCGCTCATTTCTGGCTGGTAGAACTCAGCATGTAGTCCTAGGGGACTTTATTTTGTCTCCCTGGGGCCTCACTTGCGGGGTCCCACAATGTTCCATTCTGCCCCCTCTTCTGTTCAACATGTATATGCAACTTCTGGGTGAGGTCATGAGGGGATTTGGTGATTGTTGTCATTAATATGCTAATGACACCCAACTCTACCTCTCATTTTTAGTTGGCTCAGGTCCAGCAGTCTCGGTGTTAAGTGATGTCTGGTGGCTATGGGGGACTGGATGAGGGTGAGCTGTCTGAAGCTGAATCCGAACAAGATGGAAGAGATGTTGGTGGGTTGGGCCAGCAGCCTGGGGGTGGGGGAAACTCCCATAATTGATTGGTTCACCCTCCTCTGGTTCCTCAGGTTTGGAGTCTGGGGATGCTCCTCGACTCGCAGCTCCACCTGGATGCTCAGGTGGGGACTGTGGCAAGGAGAGTGTTCTGTCATCTGCACTTAGTACGGTGGTTACGGCCATACATCTCAGACTCTGACCTGGCCACTATTATCCATGCCTTCATCACCTTGAGATTGGACTATTGTAAGGAGAAAGAGAGGTTTAGAAGGCCCAAGGTGGACAGGAATTGGGCCAACTGGTCATCTGCTTACTTGGTGTACTTAGGGGTGGTGTTGGAAATTTTCCCTAAACGGGCCGTAGAAATGTTAAAATACGCCGATATAGTAAAGAGAGCATACGGGGTAGGCCCCCCGGGTGCGTGGCTTCATTACGATGAGGCTTTTCGGCATAGGGCATCCTTTACCCCGGGATTACGCTGGGATCACCATGCTCAAGTTCTCTGGCTGGACTGCATGGTTGATACGACCAATGCACCCCAAACAGACAGTGGTCATGTCCTGGTAAAAGGGGGATAGCTCCAGCAAATGACCCCAACAGGTTTGAGAACAGACGGGCCCCGAATGCTACATGTTGGGAATACAATAGGAATGGGATGTGCACCAGGGGTAGTTGTAAGTTCTGCCATGCCTGCTCAGTGTGTGGAGGTTCCCACTCAGTTTCCACGTGTTACAGGGGGAAATCAGGGGGCAATAGGAGGACCCAGCCGGGAACAGGACCAAATGCAAACAAGCAAGGTAGCCACCAAGGGGTGGGAAAGGGTAAGGGGCCCAACCCCAATTGATGTGAAGAAACTAGAGATGGCCCTGACACACCACCTGGATAAGGAAGAGGTGCAATACATCATACAAGGATTTCAATTTGGTTTTGTTATCCCGGTGATCGATGTCCCAATGGGTCATGAACCACCTAACCTGAAATCAGTGAAGGGAATGGAATATTTAGTTTGGAGTAAGATTGGGAAAGAAGTAGCTGAGGGATGTATAGCAGGCCCATTTGACGAGCCCCCCTTCAAAGAGTTTATGATATCCCCATTGGGGATTGTGCCAAAAAAAGCGCCGGGTGAGTTTCGGCTCATCCATCACCTGTCATACCCAAGGGGGCGCTTGGTGAATAACGTCATACCAAAGGACCTTACCACAGTGAAATACACATCATTCAACCAGGCCATAGAACGAGTAAGAGCATTTGGAAAAAGGGCACGATTGGCCAAATGCGATGTCAAATCCGGTTTCCACCTTTTGCCAGTTCACCCCCGTAGTTTTCACCTCCTGGGAATGAGATTCGAGGGTGCGTATTATTATGATAAGGCCATGTCTATGGGCTGTTCAATCTCCTGCTCGGCCTTTGAGCGTTTCAGCTTGTTGGTGGAGTGGGTTTTTCCACAGCACATGGAGACAGGGGATGTATCGAAATATCTAGATGACTTCCTGTTAATTGCCCCTCCAAACCCGGGATTGTGTGAACAGCTATTAATGGACTTTCAGTGTTTAGAAGAACATTTAGGTCTCTCCCTAGCCCCCGAAAAAACGGAAGGCCCAACCACCAGACTCACTTATTTAGGGATTGAGATTGACACAGACCAGGGCCTTTCCTGTCTCCCCGGTGATAAACTCAAGATACCCAACCCAAAGACACTCCCCAAAGGGCTTTGGAGCCTTGGTGAGTAGAAATTCGGAAGATTGTGCAGGGATCCCTGGCCACCCATACACAGGCAGCTTATAACCGGGCATATGGGGAATTCCAAGAGTTTAGGTTAAAAAAGGGGTGGAGACTGCTTTTTCCCATACAGGAAGATGAGTTGCTGCAATTCATTTTACACTTAAGGGAGAAAGGTTTAACAGGCAAAACTGTATCAGAAAAGGTAGCTGCTCTAGCTTTCATGAGCTGGCTACACGGGCACCCCTCGCCGGACAAAGGTTTTTTCAAAGGCGAATGATTGAGTGTTGGGCACGAGAACAGGAACACCAAGCAGATGAAAGGGCCCCTATTTCGCCCCCAGAATTACGAGCATTGTGTGACACACTATTAGTAATCTGTTTTGATCATTACGAGGAACTGCTTTTTTCCACTATATTTAAGGTAATGTTTTTTGGAGCATTCAGGATAAGCGAGGTGGCAGCTGACGGGAGACATGATAGTTCAGGTAGGGCTTTGACAGTACGGGATGTCCGGATTCATGAGGGAACATTAACAGTCAGGATACGCCAGCCAAAGACCGATCAAAGAGGGCGGGGGCAAATTGTCACCTTGCACTGGTCGAGTATAACAGACATCTGCCCAGTTAGAGCTGTCCAAGCATACCTTCAAACACGCACTTCCAGCCAAGGAAACTTGTTCATACATAGGGACGATACACCAATCACACGTTATCAGTTCACAGGTGTTCTTAAGAAAGCACTACAGGTGATAGGACTGCCGGCAGACAGGTACAGAACATACTCATTCAGGATAGGTGCCGCAACGGCAGCAGCAGCTGCAGGCTTGCCAGAAGCTGATATCAGAGCCATAGGTAGATGGCATTCGCGTGCCTATCAGGGATATATACGACTGGAACTACAAAACAAATGACTTCTTTTCCATTTATTCAGGAGATAGACAATATCAGGAAAGCAAGACAGTGGTGTGGATAGTCGGCCACAGTTAGTTTCATTCGCCGGGCAGAGGAGGCGGCGAAGCGATCCCATGGGAGGACACAACTGGGTTTGGCACATAGGGCAAACATACACTGGATAGGAAAAGGGGGTATGAAATGGGAACAATTGGTACCGATGTTGTCCCGAGTGACAAACTGGGAACACCCGAGCATCCTCATCATACATTTGGGGGAGAAAGACCTGAGAGTCAGAACTAGTGTTAATTTAATTGTTCAGATTAAGTCACAGTTACCGTTGATAGGAAATATGTTCAGGGGGGTTAGGATCTTGTGGACCCACCTAGTTCCACGCCTTAGATGGGTGAGGTCACTCACCCTAGAAAGATAGATAAGGCGAGTAAGGGGGTAAACTGAGAAATTAACAAATGGTGGTTGGGTCTAGGAGGTGGCTGCATATGACATATATGAATAACCTATGCAAGGCCGGAGCTGTTTTGGGGAGACGGGGTACATTTGTCCCCCGAAGGCAACAGCCTGTATCTAGATAGTATAGCAAGGGTACTGGAGGACATGGTGTGAAAGGGAGTTGGTGGGGCTACGGCGGGGGCCAGGAGTGGCTCGTGCCGTAGTGGTGACAGGGGTCCAGTATGATTAATAGGATTATTTGGTAAGGTAGGGGTAGAATAGATCAATGAGTCATCTCCATAAGAGATGGGGGGGTGATACCTGCTGATAAGCAGGGCATGGCTACAGCAAGATCATCCCCCTGGGAGTGGTGTCAAAGAAGTGTAAGGGTAAGCATGGCCCTCAATTTTAATGACACCATCCTCCTTACTCGTGCCTGAATGGGCAAGTTTCCCCTTCGGCCTTGGCCAGGGAGCTGTTCGAAGGGGATGTTTTA
This sequence comes from Sphenodon punctatus, assembly GCA_003113815.1. Classification (NCBI taxonomy): domain Eukaryota; kingdom Metazoa; phylum Chordata; class Lepidosauria; order Sphenodontia; family Sphenodontidae; genus Sphenodon; species Sphenodon punctatus. The sequence goes on from QEPC01012312.1 coordinate 366,588, forward strand.
AATGTTGAATTTGGTGATGGCACAGGAGGGCATATCCAGGCCAGATACCTGTTTTAATAACGTTGACGTTTTAGGTATAAAATACTGCACCCATGATTGCTTAGAAGCAATCCCACCAACTTCCTTGATTTGTTTGATTAAAGAGTGCGGCCAATTTAAAATCCATATCATGTCTCCGTGTCTCATTTCCCGGGAGGGGGGGGTGTCAGCAAGAGTGTCCCTATCCAGTTAGATCTTGTCTGCTGGGAAACGTAGCTCTCTTTCCTTTTGTAAAAAAAGAAGCATGCAACGTGACAAGGATCCATTTGGCAAGATTAGTTTTTCCAATTTAATGACTAACTTCACCTCAAACTTACACTAACTAAAGGAAAGTAAGGAAAAAGCAGTTTGTTAGACAGAAATGTGATATAAATGTATACATAACATCTTCATGAATGTTAGACCCCTTGTCTCTCCCTCTGTTCCCCTTCCTATGTCTCTCCCCCAGCTCCTGTCGCTCAGATTGTAAGCCCTAGGGGCAGGGACCGTGTCTATTTTATTACTTTGTAAAGTGCCATGTACACTGCTGGCGCTATATAAATGTTTGTTAATAATAATAATAATAATAATATAAGATGACACTATGGGTGTTTTCAGATGTTACGGGGCCTCTTGGCCCCGTACCGAAATCAACCCATTCATTCCCCGCCGGGGTCACCCCATCACGCCGCAACAGATGTGCTGGGGGGATCCCGGCGGGGAATCTGGGAGGGGGCGGGGCCGCACGGTGCAACGTGCGGCCGCACGGCCCCATCCCCTCCACGCTCCCGCCGCCCCCCCTCCGGGGAGATGGGCGGGCGGCGGGGCCAATGCGGCTGCCGCGTCGGGCCGGATTCGCCACAGCCCGGGATCCCGCCAGTGATCCCAGGCCATGGCACCCGGCCAGACGTTACTTTTTGTTGGTCCCCGCTGGGGATCTCTTTGGCTACGCTTCCCGGGACATTCCCCCGGCTAGCCCGGGAAGCGTGGTTCAAATTGAGCCCATGTGGGTATTGACCGTGGCGAACATCTGGTGGCCACCAAACAGACGTTCGAGGCACATTGACCACAGGTGGGTATTCACCGTGGTTCACTGTGATCTCGTAACGTCTGAAAATACCCTATCTTTTCTGGGAAACATAATATCTGACTATTCCTCCTTGAAGGTTTCAACACTGGAAATCAGAAATGAAACAAATGTGCATTTTAAAAATTGTGAATTGAAAGGAGATGTTTGTTTCCAGAAACAGATATCCATATTTATTGCCATTGCAAAATTCATCACTTTGGTAATTCATTACAGTATAATTTGGTAATTTGTTCATTTTGGTTGTTTGTCAGTTCAATCAATTCATTATTCAATACTTTATACAGCTTAAATGAGCATCCATGATAAATACTGTATTCAACAAATTCACCAGCTTTGCTTAGGATGCAGCAAAGTGGATATTCTTTCCTGCTTCACTACATATACGCTTTGGATATTTTAATTCAGTCATTTCAGTATTTCAGTTTTGTCAGTTCAGTATTTAACTTACTTCATTTTGTTTGTGCTAATGCCAAAAACTGAAATGAAAGTAACCAAAATTATCAAAACAAGCAAACAAAATACTGAAATTAATGAGGTATCCAAACTGAAATAACCAAATAAGCAGATATACAAATATCCATTTGGTTGAAGATATTGTTCAGTCATTTGGAAGGCTATCCAAAAATCCCATTATTATCCATAAATACAAAGTCTAAATTTTTTTTCAGATTTAGTACTTTGTTTGCTGTATTATTTTGTTACAATTAATCATTTATATAGCACCTCTTTCAGTGTTCAAAATATTACAGTCCATATCTAATTCACTCTTGCAAAAACCCTGAGGTAGGTCATTATTTTTCCCTTTCTACAGATGGGGAGCTGAAGCAGAGATTATTTATTTTGGTCACCATGTGAGTTCATGGCTAAACAAGAATTTGAACCCTGGTCTTCCAGATCTGAGTCCAACACATTACCCAATAGACTACACTGGATCTCTCTTGTCAGTCATTCATTTTTGTGACTTTCCTCTGAATTACATCACATGGACCAAATTCAAATTCACATTTAATTATTATTTTTTTTAAAAACCCTGCAAACTAGTACTACTGAAAACACAAAATACTGAAAAATAAAGTGGATGAAAAAAATAAAGTAAGGAAAATATCAAATACTGATCTTCCACACACTGAAGTGACAAACTAACCCAAAAATGAATTTCTCAAATAAATACTTTTCAATAAAGATAAATCCATATATGTGCTGAATTTGCCCTATTTGGTCCGGTAGTGATGAAGCCACTATTAGCTGCTATTCATTCCTGTTTCATCGAATATTCATTTGCATTATTGTGGTTTGTTAATTTAATTTATTTTGGTATTTTGGCTGTCATTTCAGACATTTTACTATTTCACTTTTTCATTTTGGCACTATTAGTGCATGCTTAACCAAAACGAAGTGACCAAAATTCTAAAATAGCAGAACCAAAATACGTGATATAACAACAAATTAACTGAACCAGAATATCTGAATAAATGGGTATATGACTATGTATTTCAGTCATGGATATCATGTGAATATTCAGAGGACTATCAGAAAACGCAAATAATACATCAATATGTTTTAGTTCTACTTTGGAATCCAACCTCCAAATTGACTTTGTGGTAGTGAAAATAAATTACTCAGATTTGGCAAATTCAATATTTACAGCAAATATTGATTTCCTATGTTTGAATATCTTAGGAAAGTATGTTGAAAAATTCATTATAATAGCTTTGAAGAGGAAGACCTGGAATAATATGTAATTTACAGACAACATGTAATCTCTCTGTTAAGTACAGTTGGGGAAAATGTAATTTATTTCATTCTTCCATCTTCAAGGATTTATTTGATAGAAGCAACAGTTCTTATGAAGTAAATCAGACAAAGATACTGTTATCCAGCTTGTCTTTTCATTTTATTAAAATAGGTAGAAAATGATCCTGCAGCTATAATTAATCAACAGCCTGAATTAATGTAGAGAAAATCTCTAAGAAAAATGGGCTGCAGAATTGAATGTGGGTTAAGCAAAGAATGATAACTGTTCAGCTACATACCTGCCAATTCTTCTGCAGAAGGGATTTAGAAACAGCATTGATTTTATGTTGGATAAGACAAAGAGTTTGCAGCAAAGGAGCATAAATAATACTATACATGAAAAGAAAGATGAACAATGATCCATCTAGTTCAGTTTCTTTTCCCAACTTCCATTGTTTCAGAAATAGAAACATTTTCACAATGTATTAGGCCATGCTCATACCTGATGGTGGCGCAGCTCGGAAACTGCTGTGAGCCAAAGACGTGGCAGGGGGAGGAGTGGTATGCAGGAATTTTGGCTGGTATGAATCAGGTTCTGTGGTGATTTTACTTGCAGATAACAGGGCTGGATTTTGCACCCTGTCATCCACAAATAAAATCACTTCAGAACCCCGTTCACACCAGTGGTACCTCCAACATCCTCCTCCTCTCCGGCCTCATCTTTTACTCACGGCAGTTTCCAAGCCACACTTCCATCAGGTGTGAGCATGCCCTCCGTCTCTAAATCTGCTTAGTGACATGTGTGTTGAAATTATATTTCAACAGAAGTAGAGGTTATTAGAATTTTCTGATGAAAATTTTCATGAAAACTATGTTCTAGCCAAGTTTGATCTAAGTATATGCAGTTTTTCAAAATGGCAGAAAATTTCTACTCACACTTTATATTAAAGTTTAATTTATAAATGCATTATAAAGAGTTCATAAAAGACTAGAAATGAGGCTACACAAGCTGTGATGGCCCGATCCCCGTGTGGTCTTGTGGGCCACCACACTGCAGGTCCAGTGCAGAGAGCTGGGCAGATGGCCGCAGGGAAGCCAAGTGGACTGGTCCCTGTCAGAACCGCCACCATGGCTGAAGCAGGCCTCAGTGCCAGCCACATGAGTGGACACCTGGCCCTGCCCTATCTCCCTCCCCAGGCCGAACCAAGGTCATTTTTACACTGACACCCCTCCCCCCATGCTCAGTGTTCAGGCATGTGTGGGAGTGAGGTGTCCGTGTAAATGGCCAGAGGGGGGTGGGACGGGTGTCCACTCGGTGTTTGTCCGTGTGAACACCAAGAGGGATGGGTGGGGGTGCGGGTGCGCTCCCGCAACAAACATCTGGCAGGTGGGAGCAGACATGACACCACTGTGGGTGGCCACACCGGAGTTAGTGTGACCACTGGTGGTAGCATCACATGTGAAAATATCCTATAAATCTGGGATTGGAGATAAAAATAGTGATATCATGATCAAAATGTTTATTTCAGGTTCAAATAAATATGGCATTCCAGTTAAAATCAAAACATTTTAGAACAATCAAATGGTTCTAAGATCTGAGGACAAAATTTAGAACTCTACTTCAAAGTGTTGAATTGATTATCAAAATTAGATTAATCATATTCAACCAGATCTAGCTGCAAGTGTGTTACAGATATTGGTAATATGCATTATACAAGTTACAAGCAACCTATTGGTTTTAGACTCGATAGTTATCTTATGCCAATTGATTAATAAGTTATTTTTAAAAATCAATTATACATTTTCAGCCCTTTGTGAACTATATGTAAACAGCAACATAATATAAAGAGTGATTAATTTTCAAATCACCCATCTGCTTTAATCAGTTTATATTCTGAAACTTGAGTGATTTGAATTAAATTTTAATAAGTGTGACTGCAGATATTATTGTTAATTATATGGAACCACATACATTGTCCATGTTGGGATGGCATCACCTTTAGAGAGATCCTGAACAAAAGCATTTGAGCTACTTAAATCCTATTTTGAGCATGTAAATCGTTATTTATATGGCACTTTCAGTGTTCAAAGCATTTTATGTTCCTTATCTAGTTCATCTTCACAACAACAGTGCATTTTGATATTTTAAATTTTTATTTTCGATATGTAACCAAATTATTATTTATATAGCACTTTTAGTGTTTAAAACATTTTATTATCCTTATCTAGTTCATCTTCACAACCACCATGTAAGGTAGGCCATTATTATCCCCATTTCAAAGAAGGACAACCAAAGGTGAGAGATGTTGCACCCAGATGAGAAAGACTGATGATGCTACCATTCTTTACCCCTCCCTGGGCAAATGAGCCATGTGATGCAGTGACTCATGTGCCCAGAGACTGCCAGATGTACCCCACTCTCTGTGGTGGGGCGAGCAGCTGGTTGGTCCACAACACATCCTTGGAAAAATTCCAAGGACACATTACAGAGCTGCCTTACCACAACTGGGATAATGCTTCCCAGGGTGGGACAGCATACGTGAGTTGCACTGTGGCAGGTCAATAAGTGATGGGCACTAGCACCTGCCACACACAGCCAGGAGAGCACCCGAGTCTGTGAGACCTTTGAAATTGACCACCTGCTGACCACACTGCTGGGAGAGTGCCTGGGGCAGAGACTGTGTTTGGCGGGGGAGTGAAGAGCCCGAGGAATCCATGGCGGCGCCGTAGGCACGCTCCTGGGGCCACGCGCCAAAGGGCTGCACGTCTAAGGGTGCACGCACTTCGGCGCATTGAGGAGCTGAGCTGATCTCCTTTTGGGTGCAAACAACTAGTAAAGAGGTCTGTGACTTTGGGACTCGGAAAGGCTGTACCTTCCATTTTCCTCAGGGGTGAATTGGGGAGGCTTGTGAAGGAATAAAGTCTGTACCCTCTAGGAGTCTTGTGTTAAGGTTGTGTGCCTGGGGGGGGGAGAAGGATTAGGTGACCAGACAGTGCCTGGGGAGTGTGGCTGCCGAGGGGAGTGGTTTTCCCTCTCGGCGTCTACCGGCTTTATGCCAAATCTCAAATGATCCCACAACGAGGCGGGGATTGCCATACCCCAGGCTCTAAAGTCACCTAAACAAAGGAGAATTGATCTTTTTTTAAAGCGGCGGGTGAATCTGGTAGGGATAGGCCTCCATCCAGGGGGTAAAGACTGAATAGCCTTGTGATCCTGTCTAAATCTCAACAGTTGAATAACTCTAATTGGGACTTGACAAATATGGATTCTGACGGTAGGGTGGGAGGGGTAATGGAAACCTCTGTATTTTTGATTCATAATGAGGAGAGGGCCCCCTCCCAAACTGAATTATTGGCAGACTTAGCACTGACCACAGCTCATACGTTAAAATGTCTGTTCATCCAATTGAAGGATCTAGCCAGGAAAGTTGATGAAAATCTAGAACCTGTTAAAGTCCAGAACAAGATGCCAGTTCAAACTGAGTCTCCCTGCTGGATAGGCCAGGGTATTGGGGATGCCACGGGAAGTAGCTGAGATGTGTTAAGGGTCTATTAGACAAGGGCAGGGGTGGGACGAGAGATATGTAAAGGTGTCCTATTTGCCAAAAAGCCTCTTCTTCACTATCCTTCTGCTACCCTCTGGGTTCTTACCATTCTGAAACACCCCTTTCGATGTCGCAGAACATCTGAGGGTGATATTAAACCTGCCATTTACTAGCAGGGATATTGTAACCCTGGATCATGTCCATAATATAAAAAAGTGCTGGCTCCTTAAAGTCACTTTTTGATCTGTGAACTTAGGCACCCAGATTATAGAGAAGGAGAAACTGCTAAAGGACAAGAATATACATGTATCCAGGGTCCTAGTGGCAGACGATGGAGGGAAATTGTTAAGCCATGAGGCAGTGCCTATTTTGATCCCTGGTCATCGAGACCTGCAGGATACTTGTATTGAGATGCAGGCGCTCTGTGCCCAAGAGGGGTGGGAGGGTATTAAGGATCAGGTCTTGACTGAACCTCTGCGGGGGAAAGCAGATGCACCTGGGAAGGCCTTAGTGGTCAAGAACCCAGATCATGCCTCGCAAAAGATCAGAGCCACTAAGCCTATTGGGAGTCTGTTAAGACAGATGGAGGCCCCCATTAATCCAGAGTTGCTCATCACTCGGCTGGATATTCTATGTAAGCAGCTTCAGGGAACAAAGGGCAGGGGAAAAAACTGGCTCTGAATCATTGCCTGGTATTAGTAATATATCTCAAACCTGTGCCCCTAACAATGAATGCCCCCTCCTTCTGCGAGCGGGGAGGTCTTCCATGGCCTCTACCCTGGTAGCACCTAGACAGGCCAAAGAAGGGTGGGAGAATCTGGAGAAGTTGGACTCAGGTGGGGGGAAAGCGAGGGATGGGAGGGATGGTTCTTCCCCCTGTGCTTGGTCCCTGCATGCTGTCATCCTACCCGACCTGCCCGCTAATAATATATATCTTCATGCGGATCAGGAGGGGAAGAGTCTGACCCCCTTGGATCTATTATCGCAAGACCAGGGGCGGGGGAGCCAGGACTCTATTCCACAGGCACCAAAAAGAAATAATGCCAGCAACCAACCCCCCGAAGGTGGCCGACTCCTTCCAGGGGTATTCTAATTTAAGGACAGGAAGAAGGTGAGGGAGTGGAGGAAGTTTTCCTAGCCCTCTGCCACCGGCCAACACCAGTGATGTCAACGAGTGGCTGGGAGGGGGTGCCGGTTGGAAATGCCTGACATGGAATATTGGTGGCTGGAAAGCTAGGTGCTTGGATCCAGATTTCCTGTGTTTCCTTAGGGAATATGAAGTTATCCTGCTACAGGAAACCTGGCTATTGGGTGACAGCCCCCCTGCTGGGCTGCAGGAATATGAAAGCTTTTGCTCAGCAGCGACTCCTTCTAGTGCTCAAGGTAGGCCGAGTTTGGGCCTTGTTACTTTGATAGCTCGAAATATGAAAGGTAAGTCGAAGTTGTTGGCTACATTTAAGTCCAACTTCTTGTTACTTCACTGTGTGCTTCCCGGAAGTGGGGAGTTTTTACTGGGGAATGTTTATGTGCCCCCAATAAACTCAACATATTAACACGAGGAGATCTGGATAGAAATGCTTAATCTAACTCTTAATGCCCTGCGTGAGTATCCAAGTGCAGTGTTATTACGGGTGGGGTGGGGTGATTTTAATGTAAGATTGGGAAGAGTGGTGGACGATCTGTACACTGTCTCTGCAGAAGAGCTGATGTTCAATATGGCTCTCCCGAGGTGGTGCTCGCGAGATACGCTGAAGGACCCGAGACCTGAGGCTTTCGAGAGCCTTATACAAACCCTGAATGTGGTAATAGTGAATGGTAGAATAAGGGGAGATCGCGAGGGTAATTTCACTTTCCACTCGTACTTTGGCTTGAGTGTAATAGATTACTACCTGATGGCCTGTGCTTTTTTTGAATGAATCAGATACCTGCGAGTTCTCCCGAGGCCAGATACATGCCACCTCCCACTTGAATTGGGGTTGGGGACTTCCTCGGGAAGAAGGGGGTGCACGGAGCCCTTATATAACCCCAGTGGTGTAGAGGGTAAGATACTGGTTAGACTGAAGTCCCGGAAGGAAACGGTGACGCTGTTTGAGAGGTTTATCAAACTCCCGATGGTGCGAAAGCTACCCAGATGGCTCCCAGTGGGTTGGAATGGTTCGAGGAGCTCATGAGGCTCCTAGAGCTGGAACTGACCTATGTGGTTCCATCCAAGAATAGTGGTCCGACAAATAGGAGGGGGTGGTTCGATGCAGAGTGTAGGTTACATAGGTCTCTTCTGAGATCTCTGACGAAAACCCATGTGAACTGTCCAAGGGAAGAATCACGGGTTCAGTTACAGGCCCAGCGGAGAGTCTACCGGAAACTCCTGGAGGCAAAATGAATGGCTTTCCACCAGGCACTGTGGGCCGAACTGCATATAGCAGTGCAGGTAAATAAGAGCAATGCCTTTTGGAAACTGATTTGCTCACTCCACAGGCCGAGCGGCACAGTCCACACTTACTTAATCTCCCCCCGGGAGTGGGAACTATTTTACAGTAAACTATTTACTGGTATTGTTGCAAATGTGAACCTAATACAAATAGCCTCAGTGGATAGATTCCAAGGCTGGCCACCAGTTACGGAGGAGGAGGTAAAGATTCTGATAGCATATCTTAAAGGTGGGAAGGCTCCAGGCCCAGATAGAGTACCAGCAGAAATCCTGAAGACGTACCCAGTTTGGTGGGCCAGAGTTCTAGCCCCTCTTTTCTCATATATCAATGACACAGGGGAGGTGCCAGTGTCTTGGCTCAAGAGTATTCTGGTCCCGATCCATAAACAGGGTGATCCTGCCCTACCAGGCAACTATCGGCCGATCAGCTTGTTTAGCACTATTGGGAAGTTATATTCCAAGTTGTTGCTGGCCAGACTGAGACAATGGATGCAGGAGTCGCAGGCCCTGGAGCCGGAACAAGCAGGGTTTTGCCAGGGGAAAGCCACTATGGACCATAGCCTGGTGATTGCTGACCTGTTGAATAAATATGTGGGTACCCATGGGAAGCTGTATCTCTGCTTTGTGGACTTGGAGAAGGCCTTCAACTCGATCAACAGAGAGCATCTGTGGACCAAGTTGAAGGCCTCCTCTATTGACCCAAGATTACTCTATTTAATGATAAGATTACATTCGGGGAACAATTTGCAGGTAAGAAGTGGAGCTAATGGGCCAATATCAGAGGAGATCAAGGTAACGCGAGGGGTAAGGCAGGGGTGCCTGCTGGCCCCAGACCTTTTCAATCTCTATCTGAATAATGTAGTCCAGCACATGAAAAAGATTGACACCCATGCCCCTTGGATTGGAGACAGACATCTACCAATCCTCCTCTATGCAAATGATACTGTATTGATATCTCAAATGAGGGAAGGTCTTAGGAGACAGCTGGTGCTCTTCGGAGAGTTCTGCCGGGTGGAATTGCTGAATATTAACTACACAAAAAACAGAATTCTTATGGCTAAACAAAGAAAACATTCAGAAGTCCACTCCTGGGGTATTGCGGGGGAATCCATTGAACAGGTTAATTCCTTTAGATACCTGGGGGTTATGTTTGCATCTTCATTGGGGTGGAAATCCCACCTGGAGTGGGCCAAATTACAGACCAGGAAACCAGCTGTGGCTATAGTTGGGTTCTATTTTGGTCAGGGGGGGAAGCTGATAAAACCAGCACTGAGGCTGTTCAGGGCTAAAGTCCTGAACCAGGTATTATATGCAGCCCCTATCTGGAGTCTTGAATTTTTAGACAAGCTTGAACTCCTCCAAAATAGTTTTTGGCCTCGGTACTGGGTCTTCCAAGAGGTACCCCACAGGCCCTCCTGAGAGCGGAATCTTGCATGTCGGTAGTGAGAACGATTTTTACACAGTCTCTGGTGAATTATTGGACAAAAGTGGTTGCCCTACCACCAACTGATAACTCATTGCTGTCCCTGACACAGAGGGTCGGACAGTTAGACCCTTGGTTGAGGGAAGCAGAGGATGTGATCCACAGTTTGGGCTTTTCAAGAGGTGTTTTGGAGAGAGTGGGGGTTAAACCCTTTAAGATCTTGGCACAGAGGAGGTTATATGACCAGTCTTTGCAGTTGGAGGGGGCACTCATAGAATCACAGAGGGTGGTCCCTGACTATATACCATATAAAGACCACCAGTCAGGCCAGTTCTATCTATTTACCTTGACTGACGACTCAATGAGAGTAGCATTCACGCGTCTAAGATGCAACTCTTTTCCATCAGCCTATCTGGAAGGTCGTTTCAGGGGTATGCTCAGAGAACCTGTGCCCTCTGCGATGAGGAAACCCCGGATAATGTGCCTCCCATCCTGCTGCGGTGCTCAGCCCTGGAGGCCCTCAGATGTAAATATTTCGGGAGCTTGTTGGTTCAGTCGCAGTTGGACCCAGAATTTAACCTCCTACGGAGGCTCCTGAGTCCAGTTGATTCAGACCTTACAAGGAAGGTGGCCGGCTTTGCGAGGAGGGCCATATTGCTGAGACAGAGGATAGTTTAGGAAAATAATGAGGCCAATTCATGGATTATAGCCTGGGCCCAGAGGGGAGAGGAGAGATACGGTGGGCGGCTTCCCTCTGAGGACCCAGGGGAGCAGGGCATATTAGAGTGTGGTTCTCTGCCAAGACCCTGAGTGATAGGGCCAATTAGATACAGTATACCACTCCCTCTAGGGCCGTGAGTGTGGACTGCCTTATGACACAGACAGCAGTCCAAGTTGTGTATATTTAAGGACCTCCTTATCTCCTTAGAGGCTGATTGTTTATGCTCTGGTGCTACCCTTTTTGTTTCTACCATGTGATGGGTGAAATGAATGTATACTATGGTGCAAGAAGGGTTTGGCTAAGGCAGCTTGGGGGTTGTTTTAAAATAATTCGTTTAGCATTACAATTATGTGAATTTTAGAATTTTGGTTCTGCTGCATTATGTATGGTAGCTCTTCCTTGTCATATTTATTTATGTTGTCTGTGGCTTGCAATAGCCTTTGGCTAAGCAAATAAAGATTATATATATATATATATATATATATATATATATATATACACACACACA
>QEPC01012321.1:5896-20618 GCA_003113815.1 Sphenodon punctatus
GACCCAGAGCCCGCACCAGCAGGTACAATCCCTGGGGTGGGGGATGGTTTAACACCCCCCCCACCCCAGGGATCAGATCACGCTACCTACCTCCCCACCCAGGGATCGCCTACCTTGCGCTCTGGGCGGCGGCGGCCCAACTCCGGCGGCTTCAGCGCTGGCTGTGGCTGCTGGCTTCAGCGCTACTAGGCCTTCCGGTGAAACCCAGAAGTTCACCGGAAGGACTAGTAGCGCTGAAGCCGGCAGCCACAGCCAGCGCTGAAGCCGCCGGAGTCGGACCGCCGTTGCCGCTGCTGCCGCCTGGAGCACAAGGTAGGCGATCCCTGGGTGGGGAGGTAGGGTGATCCCTGGGGTGGGGAGTGTGTTAAACCACCCCCCACCCCAGGGATCACCCTAGTACCCTAGAACCCGGGACTTCGGGGAAAAAACCAATTTTTTAAAGCCAGGCTGGGCAGGGTGGGTGGGGGGTGCGGGGGGAGGTTTTTTGTGTTTTTTTCCATTGATTTTAATGGGGACAGTTCCCCATTGAAATCAATGGAACAAATCCGGTACCGGTAAACCAGTACACAAATCCGGCAATCTGGTTTTTTTAAATCCGGTAACCAGTAAATCCGGTAGCCGGTATTTGACCCGGTGTCCCACCCCTACTAAATAGGCGTTTCGACACCTTGAAAGCGAGGCATCCGTATTTCGTCGCTGCGCTACTCGACCCACAGGTCAAGAAGAACATGACTTCAGATGCTGAATCCTTCCATCGCTAGAGGGGCAGGCTCATTGATGAGGTGCAACGGTACTGTCCAGTGCAGGCGGCCCCGTTGCTAGAGGAAAGTACCGTTTGTACAGGCATTGCAAGTGGGGGCAGATAGGCAGATGACGGGGAGCGGGCTGCGGAGCACCAGGATATGGCAGACACATTTGTGTCGCAATATCTTGCCGAGCCCTCCTGCCCTGCTGACACCAACCCCTTGGCCTACTGGGCCCAAAAAATACAGGTGTGGTCCCCGCTTGCAAAGGTAGCATTGCGGTACATATCATGGCCTCCCACGAGTGTATCGTCGGAGCGGGTATTCAGTGTGGCTGGTGACATCGTCAGCACCCATCACTCCAAAATGCACCCGAAGACTGTGGAACAGTTGGTCTCTCACAACCTTCTTCTTGGGTTCATGGAGGGCGATACCCTTGACGTGGGGCCAGTTGATGTCTGATTGCCCAGCTCCTCCTGACTCTGCTTCCTTGGGTGCACCCTTAGTTCAGTGGCCATATCTGGGGTCCTGCTGGGAGGTAACGGGGGCCCCAAACCCTGCCCTGGTGAAAATAGGGGGTATGGGGGAGGGCCTTGAAGTAGAGAAAAATAGTGGGGCCCGCAGCAGTCGCCCCAGATTGCCCTGTGGAAAGGCTGACCCTGCTCACCCCCAATTCCTGTCCAGTACATGGAATCTGTGCTCATTTTTAAAGTGACCCGTGGGAGGGTAAAGGCTCCCCAGCTCTGGACTAAGAGCAGTTTTTTTTAAAAAGGGAGAACCACATCCGAGTCTTTTGGCACCGGGGAGCACATTTCCCATTGAAGTGAATGGGTCCCACCCAGGTGCTAAGGGCGAGTGGCGGCTCCAAGCAACCACCCCACAAGGGTCTATTTGCATAATACGAAGTATTAACCTAGGGCCTAACTATCACCAGGTTAATTTACCTCGGGGCAAAGCTGTTTATTAAGGTCCATTTGCAGCCTTCGTTTTAACACACAAATATTCTATTGCTTATAGAATCGGCACCATTTATCCTATTTGTCTGGTATTTAGCAGAGAGAATCGCTTGGGTGATGGGTACAATTTGTCAACGTTTCATGAAAAACGTTACAGCAGTTTGAATATCAGAGTAAAAATTGGATTTCCTGTCTGTATCAGAGAGTTTTAATATTGGCTTGAAAAGTGTACTTTCAGAAAAATTTGGTTACATGTCATGGTGTTAGAAAAGTCAATGGTGCCTTCAGGTGCGTGATTTTTATTTTTCAAAATCCATCTGAGTTTTAAAGTTATAAGGAATTGAATTTTCCATATTAGTCAATGGAGAGTTCACAACGTCACACACGCGCCGTTGAAGTGTCTCCCACTACTCTTCCCCATCTGACCCAGCCCTTCCCCACCATGCATCCTGGTTAGCTCCCCAAGAATTAGTCAGGGGGTAGGGGGTGTTGGGGAGCTGGGGCAGGGGTCACTTGGTGAGGGGGGTGGGGTGTCATTAAGGGATTTCCCCTTTCAAAAAAATGGCAGGGGAAAACTTCAGTTTAAGAGAGGAGTTAGGGCCCTTACAAATTCTATCATGCTCCAAGAAGCATGGAAATTGTAAGTTAAGACTCCTCCCTTAAAATCCGTGCCATGAAAGTAGTAAAGACGTTGGGCAGTCTCGCACATTGTGCTCACTTACAACTTAGGCTCCATGCACCCACACTTTGCCTTTGTCTTTCAGCCCCAATCCATTGTCTCTTTGCAGGATGGGGCAACACTGAAGCTGTTACCCCCTCACCCCCTTCTTTCCCTATATTCTTTCATTTGAGTTGGAGAGAATTGGAGAGTGGAGTACTGGGAGACTGTATATGGGAGAAACCAGGCTGATGGATGCGGGATGTGTACACAAACAAGAGTGGGGGCAGTTGGAGAAGTGGTTTTAGCGGGAGGGGGAAGCCAGGTGTTTATGGAGGACAATGTAGAGAAATGGGTGACGTGTCTGCATAGACGAGGCTGGAGAGCAGGCAAGGGTGGGGGAGGGGTAAGTGTATCGGTGAAGGGCAGAGTGGTGTTGGGAAGGGGTGTATATTCAGGGAGAAGCCCAACCCCCCCAAAACCACTAGCCCCTACTCCCCTCACAGAGAACTCAAGAGTCCTGGGAAACACAATTAGCTGTATCTCTGATAAGGGCCAGGATTAACGGGATGTGTTTGGAATGACAAAAAAAAACAACCAACCAGGAGAGGAGTTGGGAATAAGAGGGAGGGAGGCACCTACGGGAACTGAGTGAAATGAGAGGAGTGCTCCCCCTGGTATCCTATCCCTCCTCTGACTCAGCTATTTCATTCAGACCATGTCATGCTACCTATTTGTCATGGCATTCCTCCCTATCATTCCACCCCGCTCCCTGGTGCCTTCTTCATCATTCCACCCTCTCTCCCACCCCCAAAGATGCAGCTCCGTTGTATTCTTCCACAGCCACTGAATGAGATCTGCTTATGATAGTAAGATTTAGTTTTCCAAATTGGCATTGCTGTTGCCTCCCGTCCTTCCAACGGGGATTCCATTTTATTCATTTCAGTATCTACCCAACTTCAGATTCTTATTAAACATTTCTATAGAGCACTGTCCCCAGGTTCAGTGTTGCCCCCAGTCTGCAGAGGAAAAGAACTGGGGCTGAGAGACCACGGCAAAGCAGGGGTGTGTGAAGGTCCGGGGGCTGCTCCTGTGTAGAGGATTCCCCCTGGCAGGCTCCCCCTCACTGCGGCGCGCTGGGGAGGTTCCTGCTCCGCAGCGCACATGCACAAAGGGACCGCTGGGGCCCTTTGCGCGTATGCAGCCCCTTTCCAAAATGGCGCCGGTAGTGTCGGCCATTTTCCAAATGGGCAAACGTTCTGCGCATACACCAATGGGGCATTCGCACATGCGCGATGCGGCTGCTCTTTTGCAAAATGGTGCCGACACAGCTTTCGCCATTTTGAAAAAAGGGCTGTGATTGAATGTGTAAAAGGCCTTAACTTCTCTCTTAAACCAAAGGTTTATTATTTATTTTTTATACAGCACCAGTTGAAGAGTCACAATCTTTTTAAAAAAAAACAAACAGGTCCCCGCCCCAAAGGCACTTGAAAGCCTTTGGGACTTTACCCCCGAGTAAGTTCTTGTGACTATGCCTTAGCGTGAGCAGGATATTAACCCCTGGGGTCATGCCAGCAGCCACACAAAGTTACTCCCCAGTGGTAGTTTTATCCTAGGTAGTAGGATTCCACTTTTTGTTAACAGAGCACATAGCCACAAACAAACCTTTTTTAAAAAAACCTAACTTCAGGGTGTAAATAAACAGACATAATATGTAGAGTTTTACCTAGGAAGATGACTAGCATATCTAGTTCACATTCATCACAAAGATGAATGGGCAACTAAAGTTGGGAAGTTAAGGACAGTTTAGGGAGTGTCCTTATCTTGTGAGGGTCCTTAGTTGGGAGAGGCAGTCAGACTCAATGGAATTAGGCAGAGCTGTTTTGTTCAGGGAAGTGTAGCCTAACACCTGGCTGAAGAAATTTATTTTGGGGTATTGGACTTCTAAGAGAGACAACAATCAGCTGTTCAGTGACAAGATTGTTTTGTAAACAAACAGCTAATTGGTAGCAGCAGGGGCAGCCCTAGTTCCTATAAAACCTTATCCAGTCGTGGGTGGGGTCTGGCAGAGAAGGAGCCAGGAACTCTGGCACAATAAGTTCTGATTAAGCAGGCACACAATGAGTATCATATGGTAAATCTGGCCAGACATCACAAAAAATTCAAGGCCCGGCTCAGCCAGAAGCAAAATGATGGTGCTGCCAAGGAGCCTATGGAGCGGGGAGGGGTATCATGACATCCGATAGCACCTTTTCAGGGACTGCATTGTGACTTGCTAGGGATTGGATTATTCTTTTATTGAGGATGTCCCAGAACAGTTTGCTCCTACTGTTGCTGCGAATGCAGACACCGCTACAGTTGCTCAGAGGGAATGTGTCTCCATTTTTGTAAACAGGAGCAATTAGTCCCCCTCGCTATATTATTATTATTATTATTAACAAACATTTATATAGCGCCAGCAGTGTACCTGGCACTTTACAAAGTAATAAAATAGACACGGTCCCTGCCCCTAGGGCTTACAATCTGAGAGACAGGAGCTGGGGGAGAGACTTAGGAAGGGGAACAGAGGGAGAGACAAGGGGTCTAACATTCATGAAGATGCGAGGTCTCAAGTGCATGTACTTGGCTTGGTTACGATGAGAATGACAGCAGGCAGGTCCATGTTGCAAGGATAAGGGTAAACCGATCGTAGGTATAGGAATAGTGGCTCAGCAGGATAAAGAGTCAGACAGAGCAGAGCGAAAGAGGTGAGTTTTAAGGAGAGATTTGAAGGTATGAAGGGAGGGGGCAAGGCGGATGTGGACAGGGAGGGAGTTCCAGGCATGGGGGGCAGCAAGTGAGAAGGGACGAAGGCGCTTAGGGGAGCAGGGAAGGCGTGGAAGGGTGAGAGAAGGGACAGAGGAGGAGCGAAGTGCACGGGCTGGAGTATGGAGGGCGATAAGTGCAGAGAGGTAGGGGGGAGCAAGGTTGTGAAGAGCTTTATAGGTGAAGACTAGGAGCTTGTGCAGGATTCGTTCAGGAAGGGGAAGCCAGTGAAGCGAAGAGAGGAGGGGCTGCACATGGTCGAAGCGACTGGCGAGGTAGATGACCCTGGCAGCAGAGTTTTGGACAGAGATGAGGGGAGAAAGGTGAGACCGGGGAAGGCCAGTGAGAAGGAGGTTACAGTAATCGAGGCGAGAGATGACCAGAGCATGAACAAGAGTTTTGGCAGACGAGACAGAGAGAAAAGGGCGAATCTTAGCAATGTTATGGAGGGAGAAGCGACAGGATTTAGCAACAGAGTCAATGTAGGGTTTAAAAGAAAGGGCTGAGTCAAAGATGAAGCCTAGGCTACGGGCTTGGGGGACAGGCAGGATGGTGACTCCATCAATAGTTATTGACAGTGAGGAAGGAGAGGAAGGATGAGGGGGGAAGATAAGGAGTTCAGTTTTAGCCATGTTGAGTTTGAGTTGACGTTGAGACATCCAGGTAGAGATGTCAGAGAGACAGTTGATGAGACGAGCTTGAACAGAGGGAGAGAGAGAGGGAGTAGAGAGATAGAGTTGAGTGTCATCAGCATAGAGGTGGTATTGGAAGCCATGGGAGGCAATGAGTTTGCCTAAGGATGAGGTATAGATCGAGAAGAGGAGAGGGCCAAGAACAGAGCCTTGAGGAACACCAACTGAGAGGGGGAAGGAGGAGGAGGAGGAGTTGGAGAGAGACACATTAAAGGAGCGGTCAGAGAGGTAGGAGGGAGTGGCCTGCTTGAAGTACAGTTAGGATATGCTTGGTGCTGTATTTTAACATTTTGTGTCAGGTGGATGTTGGGATCAGAGCTGAAAGAAGGGTCAGGAATGGAAGCTCAGGAGCAGAGCTGGGTCCCAGGCAGGGGGAACAGCAGAATGCAGCTGAGTCCCAGGCAGGAGGAACGGTAGACAAGCAGGGCTAGGTGGTACCGGAAAGGTACAGCAAGGCTGGGAGACAAGAGAGGGGAGCAGAACAAGATTGGAACGGGAGGCAATAGAGCACTGTTGTCCCTCCCAGCTTCCTGTGGCTGGTGGAAGGTCTTTAATTAGATGGGCAGCCAATCAAGAAACCAGAGGGAGGCAAGGTGTAGCAAGGGACTGGGTCTAGAGGCCAATCAGAAGGTTAGAGGGGAGTGGTTTAACCAGAGGAGCCTTACCGGCCAAGTTAGAGGCAAAGCGTAGCAGTGGCACTGCAGAACCAACCACCACCCTAGAGCCCCCTTCCGCCCCCACCAAGGTGAGGATTTGAGGCCCGGCAGAGACCCATGCTGTGCCGGATTCCTAGAGCTTAGTCAAATAGCTGGTCCGTGGCCCCATCTACGGAGGCAGGAGACCAACATGCGATATCCGCTGCCGCCCGGGATACGAGTGGCCATGGCGGTGTGGCGACTGGCCACCCCTTATTTGTGCAGGAGGGTTAGGGAGCAGTTTGGGGTGGGGACGGCCACCGTGAACAGGGCGCTCCATGATGTGTGCAGCATGATCATGGAGCTCCTCCTCGAGCAGGTCATCCAGCTCCGTGATCCCGAGGAGGTGATACGCGGCTTTGAGGAGTTTGGGTTTCCCCATTGCATTGGGGCGATCGACAGCACCCACATCCCTATCATACGGCCCCCAGGCGCAAAGATCGACTACATGAACAGGAAGCAGGCCTTCTCCACCAATCTGCAGGCCGTCGTGGATCACAGGGGCCTCTTTATAGACGTGTACATGGGCCAGTCAGGGCGGAGCCATGATGCGCGTATACTGTGTGCGTCCCCATTCTACGCTTGCATGTTCGACAGGGAGATCACCCCAAACCTGTACCGCGTGATAGAGGGCGTTCCCATGGCCTCTGTTGTGATAGGGACCCCGCCTACCACCCTCAGGGGGCAGGGGTGCTGCGGCCTTACCTGGGGCGGTGGGACAGCGGGCATGGGTGGTTGGTCATCCTGGGGTGTCGGGTCATTGGGTGGAAGCGTAGGTTCCCAGTAGAGGGGTCGGGGTTGCAGCTGGGGGGAGTGTACCGGGAGGGCTGTGACCTGGAAGGGCGGCCCCACCAGCTCATGTGGACCTATGTGGGGGAGGGGAACCCTTTGGACCAGGCCCGGGAAGGGATGCTGCTAGGGGAACCAGGGTTGGCCGAAGTGCAGGGGAGGGGGCACCTGCACCAGTGGGTGGGCACTCTGGTGTATGTCAGTTGCCATCCCTCCATCCGTGGCCTAGCAGCCCCTGTCACACTGAGGGTCCTGCCGCAGGGCCAACACCGCCTCCCCCATGAGGTCCATGACCCTTGCGGCCTGACCCTCCAGCCTGGCACAGGCGCGCACCGCCTCCACCCTATCACGCTGCTGCTCATGGTGGAGGTTGGCAGCCTGGCGTCTGTCCCAGAGGTGCTCGGTGCATCATAGCTGCCAGGATCTCCCGGTCCCTTTCCCCCTTCCCTCTTAGGAGCTCCCTGGTGAGCGCAAGCTCCTGGGAGTGCACTTCAGCTAACCTTCTAGATTCCTAGAGCAGCTCCCTGCTCAGATCCGCCCTCCGCCGCCGGTTCCTGGCCCACATCTCCCGGTTCCTCTCCACGCTGCTGGCAGCTGCACCCCTCACATGAGCGGGTTGCTGTTCTGTGAAGGAGAGGTTGCATCCCATGTTAGTAAACCTGGCTGGTGTGCACCACTGCCCCCTACTGAGGTTCCCAGGGTGTCACGGAGGGCAGTCCCCCGTGTTCTTGGTGCTCCGTCATGTTGCTCCCATGTGGGCCCCCCCCTGCCCCGCCATTGTGTGGGGTTCCCCACCGGCTGGGGCTCACCGCTGGTAGGGCCAGTGACTGGCATGTGTTTCATGGGACCCACTGTGGGGCCCATCACCACTCCCATTTGCCCCCTCCACCCTGATCCCTGTAGGGCACGGGCGGGTGGGGGTGGGGGTTTCCGCCATGCTAGTGGCATACTGGGGCATCCTCTCCAGCCTTGCATCCCTGCACCCCCTGTGCTGCCGGCGCCCTGCATCTGTGCACCCCCTGCATCCCAGACCATCTCCTGGCCCCCCCACCCCCGGCTGACCTCCCCCCTGTGTCCCTTTCCCTGGGCGTGTATTCCCCGGCACCCCAGTGGAGTCCTGCTCGGTCTTCCCCCCAACCCATGGTCATGCAGCCGCACTGGTGTGCGGCCCTCGGGGTGGTTACCCCTCTGGAGGGGTGCCCTGTGGTGCGTGGCCTGGCGGTTCCTGTTTTGGTGTGAGACGCATGGCCCGGGGGCCTCCCTCCCCACCCTGTATGGCTGCCCACCTCCGCACCGTGCCCCCCTGTGGCCCCTTGGACAGTTTGGCCTACCATAGCGGTGCACCTCACCAGGTAGTGGGGGCGCAGCCGGCCCCTCCTCGTCCACCTCCTCTTCCGCGACCTCCACCTCGTGCACCTCCAGGCAACCTTGAGCTGCAATGGGAACAGGGACCCATTAATGTTTACTGGCACCCAGGCCCCGGTCGCTGCGACTCTGCCCAAGACCTTCTCCACCCTGGGCCCACTGGGCCGGTTGTACCTGAATCCTGTTCCTCCGCCTCCTGGGGACCGTCCTGGGTCTCCACTTGCTCCACACGTGCCCCTCTTCCCTGTGGCCGGGCGGCCTGTGGTTTTTGTGGGTGCACGCAGAGGGTGGTGTAACTGTGGTGGATCCCCGGGGCGTTTCCACTCCCTGTGGGATGAGGCCCTGCCCTCCTGCTGCCTGGCTGGCTTCGCTGGGGGCAGCGTCCCCCCCCTTGCTCCGGGGGGTCCAGCGGGGGGGGTTTCTGTGGTAGTCCTCCGTCTGCCCCTGGCAAAGGCGCTGCTGTGTGTGCGGGAGACCACGATGTCCCCGTCCATGCAGAGGAACTTGTCCAGCTCCTCTTGGAATTCAGCTGTGTGCATGGCACGGCCAGACTTGAGATTGTTGTCCTTGATATGTTTATATCCGGACCTCAAGTCCTTTGCCTGCTGCATCCACTGGGTGATGCCCCTATTGTACCCCTGCCGCTGCATCTCCTGGGCAATGGCTTCATAGACCTGTCTGGTCTTGTAGCTGCGCACCAGGTCATGCTGGACCCTTTCGGACCCCCGACACGCGTATGAAGTCCCTGCTGCCTGGACCAGGGCTCCCCCTTTTGGGACCTGCGTGTGGGGGGCCTTCCAGCTTGGCAGCATGGGGCCCGCCCGGTGGCTGGGGTGGTGGTCGTCTCTGGTAGGGGATATTGCATGGGGGTTACTCTCCATCCCACTGCCCCCCTCTGCTGCCCCCCTCCCCTTCCATCTCCCCCCTGGGGTGACCTTCTACTTACCTGACTGTCGGGGGGGTGGGCTCCTCACCCATCTCCCTGGTGGTGCAGTACTCTGTTGTCTGGGTGGTCTCCTGGGGGGATGGGGACACGGGTTCGCTGGCTGCCGCCTGCCCTGTGTTCCCTCAGGCATGGTGCCAGGGCTGGGGGGCGGCCCTCCCTTTCCTGGTTGGTCGGGGTCCCCTTGCTCTCACCTCGCTGTCGCTGCTGCTCCTCTGGCCGTGCCCTGTGGCTGTGGTGACCTGGGGTTCAGCGGGCAGTGCCGCAGCTGCTGTGTGCCCTCGGCCCTGTGCCGGGACGTGTGTGCTGTGGTTAGTCGTGCCGTGTCCCCCCCCCGACCGGTGGCCCAGGCCTCCCCCTGCTCCGGTGGGCCGTGCCCCCCCTGCACCGGCTGGCCAGGGTCCCCCCCTGCACCGGCTGGCCAGGGTCCCCCCCTGGACCGGGTGCCCAGTCTTCCTCCCCTGGGTGTTCCTGGGTCCCCGTGTTCACCCTGCCTCATCCTGGGTGTGACGTTGCGCTGGCTCCCTTCTTTTTGTCTAGGGCTTTCCTCCTACACATTGTGGGAGGTGGCGCACCCATGTCATGTGTCTTCCCTCCTTTGTGGGCTGTTGACCGGACATCCGGTGTTACCCCCGGTGGACGTGTCTGCGTGGGGGCACGTGCGTGACCCCTTGTGCCAGCACACTGCGGTCCTGCCGGTCCCATCCCCGTGGGTGTGGGTGTTTTGGTTTTTACATGGACGTTCGGGTGTTGAACACCCATCTCCACACACGGGGCGTGACGCCTCCCTTCTGGCTGCTCCGTGGGTGTTGGTGGGTGGGTCATGAACGTGCACCCACCCACTCATGGACTTTTACACGGACGTTCTCCCACCCATCCGATGGGTGTTCGTGGGTGGGTGGCGTCCGTGTAAAAGTGGCCTATGAAATCGCAGACCTACTGTTAGTAATTTGTAACCTGTCACTAAAATCTGCCACTGTGCCCGAGGACTGGAGGGTGGCAAATGTAACCCCGATATCTAAAAAGGGATCCAGAGGCAATCCTGGAAACTACAGACCAGTAAGCTTGACATCTGTGCCGGGCAAAATAGTGGAAACCATCATTTAGGACAGAATTACAGGGCATGTTGACAAACATTAATTAATGGGGAAGAGTCAACATGGATTTAGTAAAGGTAAGTCATGCCTCACTAACCTGTTGGAATTCTTTGAGGGTGTAAATAAGCATGTGGACAAGGGAGACCCATTAGATATAGTGTACCTGGATTTCCAGAAAGCATTTGATAAGGTCCCTCATGAGAGACTCTTGAGAAAATTAAAAAGTCATGGGATAGGAGGTAGTGTCTTACTATGGATCAGAAACTGGTTAAAAGATAGAAAGCAAAGGGTAGGACTAAATGGTCAGTTTTCACAATGGAGAGATGTAAAAAGTGGTGTGCCTCAGGGATCTGTATTGGGACCGGTGCTGTTTAATGTATTCATTAATGATTTGGAAAAGGGTGTTAAGAGTGAGGTGATCAAATTTGCAGACGACACCAAGTTATTCAAGGTAGTTAAAACACGAGCAGACTGTGAGGAACTGCAACAGGATCTTACGACACTGGGTGCCTGGGCATCTAAATGGCAAATGAGATTTAATGTGGACAAGTGCAAAGTGATGCACGTAGGGAAAAATAATCCAAACTATGCGTACACAATGCTGGGTACTAAGCTAGGAGTTACCACTCAGGAAAAGGATCTGGGGGTGGTTGTGGACAATACAATGAAATCCACAGCGCAGTGCGCAGCAGCAGTCAAAAAAGCAAACAGAATGTTAGGAATTATTCGGAAGGGGATAGAGAATAAAACTGAGGATGTCATAATGCCTCTATACAAATCAATGGTGCGACCGCACCTCGAATATTGTGTGCAGTTCTGGTCGCCCCATCTCAAAAAAGACATAGCTGAACTAGAAAAGGTACAGAGAAGGGCAACAAAAATGATCAAGGGCATGGAAGGGCTCCCGTATGAGGAGAGGCTTGGTAGGTTGGGGCTCTTCAGTTTGGAGAAGAGACGACTGAGAGGAGATATGATAGAGGTCTATAAAATCATGAGTGGTGTGGAACTAATAAACAAGGAGCAGTTATTTACCCTCTCAGCTAGTACTAGAACTAGGGGACACTCCATGAAACTCATGGGTGGCAAGTTTAAAACAAATAAAAGAAAATATTTTTTCACTCAGCGTATAATTGGGTTGTGGAATCTACTGCCAGAGGCTGTGGTAAGGGCCAGTACTATAGCTGAGTTTAAAAGAGGTTTGGACAAGTTTCTGGAAGACAGGTCCATTAGCAGCTATTAGTCAGAAAGGATCAGGGAACATTACGGGAGCTGGGGGAAAACAAGAGGGAATGGATCCACCATTGTGACCTGTTGGGTGCTTCTCCCAAGCCACTGTGATTGTCCACTGTCGGAGACAGGCTGCTGAGCTAGATGGACCATTGGATTGAGCCAGTAAGGCACTTCTTATGTTCTTATCTCTGGTAATAGAATTTGGGGAAGGTGATTGGTGGGTCAAAGGTTCAAACCTGGCCATAGCAATGGGCAAATGTGATGTATTTCATGTTTACATTCTTTTTAAAACAATAACCAATAGCAAAAAATGTTAAGCCAGCTTCAGTTTTAGGCAATACGTTATTGCCTAGCACTGGACTACAGAGAGAATCCAGAGTTTCAGTCAGCTAAGAATCCACACAAGGGGAGTGTAGAGTGTGGGAAGAGCTTATATGAAAGAGGGTTGTGTGCATTGTAGAGTTTATTTGGGGTTTGATGCTGGTGGCAGAGCTTTAAAATGAAGATGAGAAGGAAAATGGTTCAATTCTTACTAATTTACAAGAATTTTACAAGAGAAATTTGTACATGTGATTCTTTTTTCTTTTTTTTTAAAGATTGCTTTTAAAAAAAAAAATTCTTCCAGCCATAAGTGAAAGTTAGGCAATGGGAGATTTAAAATTTACAAATAATTACATAAATCAACACATGCAAATTTCATGCAAATTATTGTGCTTTTTTAAATTTGTGTCTAATTGTATATCAGTGATAATGGCATTGTGGTCAGATAGAGTTATGGGGAACAATTTTAGAATATGAGCAGTATTGACAGAGCTTCGTGGAGATGAGGAGATGATCGATTAGGGAGAATGATAGATGTTTGTTTGAGTAGTAGGTATATTCTCCCCCTTGTGGGTGGCATAAATGCCATGAGTTTTTAAACGCTTTTTTTAGGAGGTCTACTATTGGGGGGGGGAGGGTGGTCTTGTCTAATGGCTTATTGGTTGTTCTGTCCCTTTCTGTGAGTGGGAAGTTAAAGTCTCCTAAGGCTATAAGTTTGCCTATCCCTTCTTTTTGGATTAATGTTATCGCTTTTTGATAAAATTCTATTTGGGTGTTGTTTGGGGCATATATATTAACAATAGCATATTCTTCTAGATTGAATTTACCTTTACTTAGCAGGAACCTTTCCTTAATTCTGCCACCACTTTCCCACAAGCAAAAGAATTGGTCTCCAGTGCTTCTATGACATTTATCTTATTGGAGTTAACGAAGTGTCAGAATCCTTTTCTTTTTCTGGGGCAATTAAGGCCTCTTGCATTTAGGGTTCCAATGATTAACCTAGCCATAATGTCGGGACCAAATTTGTTTAATTTTTAACCATCGTGTAAGAGATTCAATTCTTCATGAATGAAGGGATTTCATGCTTGGCCCTCCTAAGTTCTCTTTCGGTCTGGGAAAATTCGGTTTGAATTTCCAATATGGTCATCTGCACTGCAGTCTGGTAAATCTAACTGAACTGTGTGTAAGAAACCAAATATATAAACAAATATAGAAAAAGAAATTATGGCTACTTCTTGAGGAGATATACCGTCCGGGGAGGGGGGGGGCTCCGGAGTTGTGATGGTGGGTCTACATCTCCAGCCCGGCCCAGTGTATTGTTATAATTGACTGGGTTTAAAAAAGAAAGTTACTTTAGCTGCTTTATTTTATTGCAATATCTTTAATATGACCCTATGTGTAATGTTGGAAACCATTTTCTAACACCAACTCTAGAAAAACCATGAATTACTCATGTAAAATCTAAACTTTAACTAACTTAAGGGTTATCACTATTGACCAATAACCAACAAGTATATTTTCATTTTAATAGTAAGTCATCTGGCTATGTTGCATCTCCAAAGAGACTTCATATGGGCAAATAGTTTCATCTCACAAATTCTTTTACATTTAATTGCTTACTAGAGTCTATTCATTTCAAGTGTAAATTTGTTCTGTACTGCCATCTAGTGGGAGAAATCGGGATGGCAGCATAACTTTCCAGATCTCTCATAGTTTTTTTAAAATTACAAATGAACCAGAAATCAAACCCTAACTTATTGTGGGGAATGGAAGCCCCCAGGGGCCGGGGGTGACCCTGGAGGAGGTATTCACAAAGGGAAGCACACACACTTTCACCAGGGAGGGGGAAGTGGCAAGGCTATGCACGAAAAACAAGCCCTCAGGGTGGAATAGGGCTAGCAGGATGCGTAGTCCCCAGCCTGTATCATCATCGGGCATCTGGGTGGTCACATGCCTGGTTTGCCACGGAAGCCACACACACGCGGGTATAGGAGGGGGCCCGGGCGAGGAAGTGTGAGTCGTGGGTAGCGGGGGTGCTAGAATCCCAGGCAGGGCGGGCAGCAGGATAGGGCTTGCACTCCAGGGAAGGGCCCCAGGGGGGGGTGCTCCCCTGACACCACAGAGGAAATCTCTTACCTTCACAGGGATGGTTACACAAGCACTCACACACTCAGGCACCTCACTCACTCCTTCAAACGACCAGTCAGACAGGCAGGCAAGCAAGCGGACAGACGAGGACAAGCTACAAGTTTCGCACTCCAAGCAAGAACTACAAGGGGGCCAGTCTCACGGCACAAGGGCTCGATCACCAGCGTTTGTCTCTAGCCCTGTGTCGGGCTTTTATTCCCCAGCGGGGGGCGTTGGCTGAGTCGCACTGAGCGACGCAGCGTCGGGGGCGTGGTCCCCTCGGGCGTGGCTCCGCCCTCTG
>QEPC01012321.1:20718-31934 GCA_003113815.1 Sphenodon punctatus
AATGAAATGAAATTTAAAGAGTGTGCAATGCTGGCTTAACTTAGAAAACTTTCCTAAGTCCTTACCTAAATTCTAGAAAGCAAAGTGTCCTGTCTGCCAAGCTGATTCAGGTGTGACATGCTGGCAGCTTCTTCTCAGGAGCTGTGCCTCTCTTCAGATGCTATAGAGCCCCTTAAATATTTGTGTTGCTTTGTTGTTCCTCTTCCTGCCTTCCCCTTAGTACCTGGATGAGGTCATGTAGGCTACTTGGATATGTATTTGGGCCAGAATCCTTTGTCTGGATTAAGTTTCCTGTTCCACTTTCTAAGCTTCTGCTATAACTTCCATTCTAGTTTATACAATCAGTAATTCATATTATATAATTAATGCCATGTTGTTCTACACATGACACTTATCATTTAGACACCAAACACCCACAGGTTACATGAATTGGTTTTACAACATAGTACTGCTGAGAACTGATGTACTCATGACACATTAGTAACTCATAACACCCATGACAGTCAGAGCAATTAATGGCTGATTAGACTGAAAGCTGTGAGAAGCAGCAAGCAGTAAAATGTGGCCAGGCTCTTTTTAGGCTCCCAGATCTACCAAGCTGCCCGGGAGCGCAGGGAATAATGTCACTTTTAACAGCATCGGTAACTATTCACCCAAACTTCTCCTATAGCTGAGAGTAGCCTTAGAAAGGGGAAGAGGTGGTGGCAGCTGCAGCAGTTGCCCATGCACTCCAGGTCACAAATACAATTCTTCCCTCATCCTCCGTAATGGGCTACAGTTGTGATCGCCCCCCGTCTTTTTAGATCAATAACAAAACATTTCAACCCAGCCTCTATTCACTGGATTATACTGATGGAATCCAAGCAGGAGAAACATCTGAAGCATGGGGAAAACTTTATGTCAGAGGGAGGGCTGTGTGCTTGGTACAGGTCACTTGGGTAATAGCGGGCACACAAGCGGGGGTGGGTGGGGTGGTGCTGTGCCTTGAAGCAGAGTCTGGAAAGATAAGGGTTCATTCAAGTCTGGTTTATGAAAAAAGATTATTTCTTTTTGTGATTTCTTCCATTTAAAAAAAAAATGTTTTGTTTTTTTAGTTGAGCCTCAATTTAGGCTGTTTTAAATTTGCATAAATTTACACAAAACAATATATGAAAATTTCATCCAAATGATATCCCGCGTTGTCCAAGGATAGAGCCAGGGTTGCGTGATGAAAATCTCCCTCTGGCTAAGTCCCCTCTGAGTTCTCCCTGGGTCAAGTTCTAGTGTAGAACTTGACCCAGGGAAACCAGCCCATTGTTGGGGAATGACACACACAATCACTCTCTAGAACATTCGTCTCTGGTCGCCAGAGCCAAGACAGTGGCTCCGTGCTGTGCTGGCCTTCGAGAAGCACAGGCCTGTTTCCTTTCAACTAACAGGGTGATTCTGAAGTTACAAAGAATTCCTGAGTTTTTAAAATCTATTTTGCAGACTCCATTAGAAACACTTTATTACAAGTAGGGCTAATTCAGTAAATGAACGACTTATTGTTCTTAGAACCTGGTTTAGGCAAGGAGGTTCTACTTTGATTAGACACAAACATTCAGTTGAATTTCAGTCCTGGACGATCAATCACAGTGGGACAGAGCCATTCCTTTAGACTTTCACAGAGGCTTAGAGTGAGGTCTGGCCCTTCCCAACGGTGGGTCCGTGCTGCACCCAGACATTAAATCTCCAGGGAGGAAGAGCGGTTCCCAAACCAACTGTGGCGGCCTTGTCTCGTGCTATTTAACCATTTCCTGAGGGGTCAGGTAGGGTTGCTACCCAGGCAAATTTTTAAGGAACACTTATGAAAAATACCGGCCCTGCAACATGTATTTTTCATAAGTGTTCCTTAAAATTTTGCATAGGTGGCAGCCCTAGAAAAGGGTCATTGCTTAGAAAGATGGAGCTCGTTGGCCTTGATGCGAACTTTCAGGGTGCAGCGAGCGGTGCCTCTGAGGACACGCCAACCCCCCTCTTGGTATTTCTGGGCTGGTCGAGTCCCCGTTCAGACAACGCTACCCCCCCGCCCATACCCACTCACTAGGGCAACGCATAACACGCGCTCAGTCTAGGGCAACAGTGCTAGGGAAGGAGTTTGTGCGCATGCGCCTATGTCCGACCTCTCCCCGAGGGGGGTGAGAAGAGGAGGCATTGACGCGCATGCGTGTTGCTGATGTAAGCTGAGTGATCGGCATCATGTTTCCGTAAGAATAGAGAGCCGGCGCATGCGCACTACTTTTTTAATACTAATAAAAAAGTCTCAGCCGGCGGTGGAGGGAGATGGGAGTGGTTTTCTCCCAGCACGCGCAGTCTGTGTATGAGGTGAATGGGCGCTACGGCGCATGTGCAATGCTTCTTGACTCGGGAAAGGGGCGCATGTCTTGCTCCCGCTGGGTCCGCTCGTAAGCGGGCGGGTTGGCCCGGCTGCGCGGTGCATTGTGGGAGTGATTAAGGAAGTAAAATGGCGGACCTAGCGAACGAAGGTAGGCGAGCTGAGGCCGGGGGGTCGTTGTCCGGCGCTGGGATGGGTGGGGGTTGCTTTGGCTGGAAGGCTAAGGCGGCTTGGCGCGGTCTGGGGTGGCTGCTGGGTGCGGAGCTCTTCTTGTGGCGGAGACCCTGGTCCCCGCGGCCTCCGAACCCGGCTCCCGCACAGGGGGGAGCAACTGCACAAAGGGAGCGGTGGCCCCCGCCTCAGGGGTTTGGGGCAGCTCGCTCCGCAAGGGAGGTACCCGGCTTGGGGGGCGGGAGAGGTGTAGCGCAAGGGCTCTTGCTTGGGGCGCTCGGTCTCCGCCCCAGGGTGGTAACAGCAGGAGCTATGGGCTTTTCCTGCTTCCAGAAATGGATTATTGTTGTTGTTTATTTAACACTAGCAACGTGCCTGGCACTGACCAGTCCTGATTGTAGACAAGTCCCTGAGCTGAGGGGTTTACAATCTAGGGTGGATAAAGCAGAGGGCCACATTCATGAAGTGGGGAAGCTGCAAGTGCACATGTTTAGCTTGCCAGTAGCATCAGAAGGGTTCATATTGCTCCTAGCTCCCAGACAGGCTCGGGGGCTAGTCCCAAAGCCCTATGCTGCCAATCCAGGGCCTCAGGCACATGCTGTCTGCCCAAACAGTGTCATCTTGTTGTTGTTGTTTATCATTTGTTTAGTATTTTCAGGGCTCAAAGTGCTTTTCAATCCTCATCTAGCTCACCATCACAACAACCCTAGGAGGTTGTTTGCACTTCACAGATGGGGAACTGGTGCTGAGAAAGTCACCCAGTGAGTTAAACAAGTTTTAAACACAGTTCTCCCAGGCTCAACCTTTTGTCCAGTAGGTTACACTGATTCCTACTGAACCAAGCAGATATATGCAATGCTGCCCAGCCTCCTTCGCTCTGCCAAACCATAAGAAAATTGTGGGCCTTTTAGTACTCTGTTTCTTTTGGGCTTGAGAGAGAGAGAGAGAGGGCTGTTGTTAGTCCCCAAATGTAAGACATGGAGACAAAGTAGTTTAGATGATCTCTCTTATTGGATCAACTACTGTTGGTGAGAACGTGCAAGTGTTTGGGCCACATTCATAGACTTTTAACAAGTCAATGCTATAGTCTGAGCAAATGCAGGACAGATGCATACATTGGAAAACAATTACTTTGGGGGGGGATCCAGGATCCTTGGTGCATCCAGCTAGGGAAAACCAGTATGGAAGAGGCAGGCTTTTGCGAGAGACTTGGAGGTTGGGAGGGAAGAAGCAGAATGTCCAGGGAGGGAGTTTCAGGAATGTGAGGCTAGCAAGAGAGAAGCCATGAATACATTTTGAGCAGCAAGGGAGTCACAAGCAGGTGGGGACAGAGGAAGGAGTGACGCTCCCAGGCAGGAAACAAGTGCGGAGAAATAGTAGGGAGTAAGGTCAAGAAGAGCCTTGAAGGTGAAGACGAGGAGGTTTATGCTGAATATGTTCAGGCAGAGAGAGCCAGAGGAGGGTCTGAACATGGTCTACATGATGGACAAAGTGGATGACTTTAGCAGCAGAGAGTTGAAGAGAAATGAGGGGGGTGAGATCAGAGCAGGGAAGAGCAGTAAAGAGGAAGCTGCAGTAGTCAAGGTGGGAGATGACTAGGGTTTTGGCAGTGGAAGCAGTAAGGCAGAGCTGCATTTTTGCAATATTATGTGGAACAAAGAAACAGGACTTGGCAACAGCCTGGATTTGAGGTGTAAAGGATTGGGAGGAGTTGAAGATGAATCCAGGCTATGCACCTGAGGGACGGGCTGGATGGTGACACCCTCAATGGAAACTTGAGAGGAATATATTTTTTTGGCAGGGGGAAGGAGAGGAGTGTTTTGGGGAAAGAGGAGTTCAGTCATGTCCATATTAAGCTTGAGTTGGCAATGAGACATCCAAGCAGAGATGTCGGAGAGACAGTCTGCGATACAAGATTGGATGGAGGGGAACAACTCAAGGGGCAAAGAGAGAGTTGAGTTGTCGGCATACAGGTGATACTGGAAGCTGTGAGACTCAATGAGTTTTGCCCAGAGAGAGAGTGTAAAGGGAGAAGAGGGCTCAGGACAGATCCTTGGGGAACTCCCACAGAGAGGGGGAGTGGTGCAGGGGAATTCTCAGCAAAAGAAACATTGAAGGAGCGTTCAAGAGATACATAGAGAACCAGTTAAGAAACTGAATCCTGGAAACCAAAGGAGCAAAGCAAAACCAGGAGGAGGCCATCATGGTCAACAGTGTCAAAGGTAGGGGGGAGAGAGAGCAGGACAAGAATGGAATGAGGCCCTCAGACTTGACTAAAAGGAGGTAATTGGTGATTTTTAGCAAGGGCAGTCTCGGTCAAGCGGAGAGGGCAGAAACCTGATTAAAGGTGATCAAAGGAGGAATTAGAAGAGAGGAAATAAAGGCAGTGGTTGTAGGCAGCTCGCTCCAGAAGCTTGGAAGCAAAGAGCAAGAGAGGGCGATAATTGGAGGGGGTCAAGAGTGGCTGCCTTAAGGATAGGGGAGACAGCAGCATGTTTGAAGGCCACTGGAAAGGACCCAACAGAGAGGGAGAGATTGATGATGTGCATCAGAAAGGGTGCAGCGGTAGGGCAGTCGTCATTAGGGGACAAGAAGGGATGGAATCAAGGGCTCAGGTGGAGGGGTTAGAAGAAGAAGAGGAGGGAGGTGACCTCACCAAGGGTAGCTGAGGAGGATAGAAGAGAGGCAAGAGGGAAGAGAACAGAAAGAAAGAAATGGTGATGGAAGAGGGTTATCTGTTTCTTGGGTTTGAACATCAACATCAGTAGTTTTTATCTTCATTGTTTTTAAATGTCTGAAATCAGTGGACTTTCCCCTTAACTGCTACCTCTCAAGTCACTGCTTTTTATATATGCATGCCCTGCAGTTGCTTGGTCCATTGTTCTAACACTTGTTACATGTCTGGGGAAGGGCTCTATGTAGCCCAGAAACTTGCATACAAAGTAGCTGGTCCAATAAAAGATCTTCTGTGAACTGCCTCATCTCCATCTTATATTTTAGGCTGTAACTTGTACCTCTCCCATGAAAAAGAATCCCCCTACTTCTTTCTCACTGTTCTTGTCCTTTCATACTCTTTCAGGTGATAGATACTTTTTTGTGGGGGGTAAAAGGTGCTTTTCTGGAGTTCCCTTAATTGTGTTTCAAACGAATAGCCTCACTTATTTTTGTTAATTCCTCGCTTGTTTTTAGACAAGCGCCTCCCCACCTATCATGCATGTTGCGGGGCTGCATGGGGCATGCATGATGGGTGGGGAGACACTTGTGTAAAAACACCCTTTGACTTTAAGGTCCTCATCACTGTAGTGTCCAAACATCTTCCAGTACCACATCAAATAATAGGACTAATACTGCTGCCTGTTCATTTTTCATCATCTTAAAGAAGGATGATGTGCATATAGAATAGTGCTTAATTTGGCAGAGTTTTTTGTTCTTTGTTTTGTATGTGAATGTTGCTAGGAGTTCATATTAGCAAAGGTATTGTCAAGTGCATCTTGTCCATAGTTTTTAGTTGCTATGGACTGGGCCCAAGGAAAAATCTGTTCCCTGTGTAGATGAGCGTTGCCCATATGGATAGTCTTGTTAAACCTGTGGAATAAAGTTATCTATGGTTCTCATCATGGAGCTTTAGGCAACCTTTTAGATCACCTGGGCCCAGGACAATATATGCTACCGTAAGGGCTCTGAATATTGGCTTAAATTATGTTGGCCTATGGTATTCTTAAACTCAAGTGTACCCACTGTTCTGAAAAAATTTAAGATGTGATTTACAACTGACTTGGTTTGATTTCTGTTTCTCTGTAGATAAGGAATGTGTCGTATTTTTTTGCTGGTGGACACTGCCTATAGCAGTGTCGTCAGAAATAAGCCATGCAGACTTAGCAGAAACATGGGCATCTTCTGCTTGTTAAATTTATTTAGGTAAGGGAACTGGTCCCACTTCTTTGTTGGAAGAGTGAAGGGATACTAGTAAAATATCTTAATGTACATCTCCAAAGTGGAAGATGGGTAGAAAACTTTGATAGTTTAAACTGTTCGCCTAGTCAAAGTGTACCCTTAGATCAGCTTGACAGGGAGCAAGATAGCCCTGCCCGAGCAGACAAAATATTTATACTGGCTAGAGGTAAGCTGGTGAGTGGATTTCTACAACCCTGGTAATGCCATTCTTATCTTCAAGATAGATAGACCCAACAAATGTTTAAAGGATTGTAACAAGAAGATTTTCTTAATAATATGATAGGCGAACATTTCCTGGTTTGGTTTTCCAGGTACGGCAAACTTGGAGATTATAAAACAAGATTGGGATAGAAAATGTGTGTGGTGGGGCCATTGCATTCTAGATTTTTTGGGGAGGAAAAAGGAGACCCTGTTTAAAACAATATAAATTAGGAACTTGAATTGGTTTAATGTAAAAGATAACCTAACCTTATGTGATATTGTGAGTTTACTGTAATTATGACATTGGGTGTTTTCAGACGTGACAGTGGCATGGATTAATCCACTTTAGCGAGGATTACTCTGGGTGCCACCGGCATGTTTGAAAACGACTACCAGTTGTCACCACAGTTTGGCTCCTGACCGTGTTGGAATTTAGCCTGGGCTGTCGCTTGGGGAAATCCCCAAGTGTCCGCCCGGGCTAAGCTTCACCATGGACCCAGAGTAAAGCAGACTATCACGTCTGATAGCCCACTTTAGTTACCATGTTCTGGAGTGGCAGTGGGCGCCAGGCGCCATGGCTGCTCGTCAGCTGGGCACAGGGGCGCTGCATAGTGTGGGGGCAGATGCACATCCATGTGTTGCCCTTGTCCGGGCTGCCATAACGCTGCTTTGGCGGCCTCGCAGATCCTGGCTGAGTAATGGCTGCCTTCACCACCCGAAGAAGTCTGTGGTGGCAGCGGCAGCCATCATGTGTAAAAGCACCCATTCTTCCAAATAGTGTTTTGTCAAAATACTTTGTGCTCTGATTTTCCAGGAAAACCCTCATCTTTTGCTTCTGGATGAAGTGTAGCTCTCCATGGTACTTTAGTTTAAACATACCTCTAAAACCTAAAGTAGTAGTGTATACTTTAAAGACAGAAATGGCACTTAGGTGTCTAATTTCAATTGACTTTAATTGGATATCGTGCCATATGTAATCGCTGTACTTGGCAATTAAAGACAAAAATACAGATACAATCAAAGACAAACTGGTAGGAGTTTTGGTCTCAGAATGACAAACATAGCCAGCAGAAAACAGACACTTGTCAGAGCTGTGAGTCTCTGCTGTCTTGCAGTGACTATTTCTGTTCTTGTAAATGTAGACTTTGACCTACCTTAAACCGGATCCTATTGGACATTTTTGAGTTGGGAGAAGACGAGACGGAGAAAGGAATTGTCTGTAATTGATGTGTATCGGTTTACGGTCACATTCCAATTAACAGTTCTACATAATTGGGCCTTGTTTGCTTTTGAAATGTTCACACAGAGTGCTAAACTGAAGCCATTCAGGAGGAAGAGAAGAAGGTACTCCTGATTTTTCAGGAGTACTACAATATCCCCTCTTGGCTTGTATATCAAGGTAACTGAACATTTATCAGTGTGAGTGTAATGACCTGGTTGCATCTTGGCTAAGGGGAAAATTGATACAGTACTACTACAGTCCACGTAGTTCATCTGAGCACTACCAAAGGGGACTTGCTGTTCAGTGGAACATGACCTAAGAGACAGAATCCCTCTAGTCCATTATTTTGTTTACAACTATAGTCGGGATTATTCTTATCCTGACATTGCGTCACTTAAATGTCAGTATAAATATAGAAACGGTATATTTGATTACTTGCCTCACAGGGTGGTTAGGATGAACTAGATATGGATTATAAAGCATTTTGAAGACCTATAGAAATGTTAAAACAATAATTTCTGATAGCCTTGTACTTGTGCCTCTCACTAGTATCCTCTGACAAGGTCCAGCTTACAAGGGAGAGATCTTTCTTTAAATGCAGTAAGGTTGACATAGTAAATTTTGGGGTGCTTTAAAATGACTCTTTAAAATCATCCTTCTAAGTAATTCCAGGTAGCTGTCAATGAGTAGTACAGGCTTCATGATCCCCAAGCATCTAGTCAGCTGAAAGTGATTTTTTTATTTCAACCTGCAATGCTACATATTCTCCATTTTGAAGTACCCGTGTTTGGCTGGAGCTCTATCTCTGATTTTTGGTAATTTAAAATAGCCTTTTTTCTACTTATTAGTGCTGGGCACAGAAGCTGATACTCAAAGCAATCATTTTCTACTGGCACCAGATTTTTTAATCTGTGTTCCTCAATATGTCTTCAAAAACACTCTATTCAGCCTCCTCCTAGTTGATCTGTCTGCTGCCTTTGTCGATCAGTCACCCCCTTGATTCTGTTCACTCCCTTGGTTGTGTTAAGTTTTTTAACTAGTCCTATTCCTCTCTCTAACTGTTGCATTAATGGGTGTTTGAACAACCAAGGTTGGGTGCCGGAGGAGGGGATCAGTGGCTGTGGAGTGGCACAGCTGCAGAGTAGCCATTTGGGGGGTGGGGTGGAGCAATTTCTAATGGACAGCTCCCAGGGTGGCCACCGCGGTCAGGCAGGCAGCCTCCATGCACTCCTCCTGTGCCACAGACCATGGAGGGGGGAAGCACACCGGGCTGGCCTTTGAAATTGACATGTACCTGACTTGAGTGCTGGGGAACCCAGGCTCCCCAGCACTCACAGCCACCTCTTGTGACATGGACAGGCCGTGTCCACTGCCTACCTATGAACAAGGGACCTGTGTGCTAGTGTGGCTGGCCTGCCTCAGTTCATATGGGCAGCGGCTGCATGGCCGTTGGTTACCACACACCTTTTTGACATGCCCTGCACGGAGTACTCCAGATTTCTCTGCGTGGCTCCTGGGAGCATGCATCTCCCC
This sequence comes from Sphenodon punctatus, assembly GCA_003113815.1. Taxonomy (NCBI): domain Eukaryota; kingdom Metazoa; phylum Chordata; class Lepidosauria; order Sphenodontia; family Sphenodontidae; genus Sphenodon; species Sphenodon punctatus. The sequence continues at coordinate 30,156 of QEPC01012321.1, forward strand.
CCACTCCACCTTTAGACGGGTGGCTCCTGGGTGGCTATGTGTGGTAGCATCTTGTTTCAAAACACCTAATGTCTCATTCTCCTCTTCCTACCGTACCCTCTCAGTTGGGAGTTCCCCAAGGCTCTGTGCGTAGCCCTTTTCGTGCTTTGCACTCTATCCGCTGGCAGACTCATGAATCTCATGGCATCCGGTATCATCAGTATTCTGATAACACTCAACTGTCTCTCCACTTCTCTCCCACTTGACCCAATCTTACATCTCTACTTGGACGTCTTAAGTTGAATATATTCGTGGCAGAACTTATCTTCCCCTTCCCTGAAATGATCCTCTCCATTTCCCCTCTCTGACTCCATTGACTGTCATCATCTAGCATATAGCCTGGGGTTTGTCTTTGATGCCTCGCTTTCCTTTGCACCAGCTATGCAGCTGGTTATGTCTTGGGCATAATATTGCTAAAATCCAGCCCTTCCTTATTAAGCCCACTGCCAAAGCTGTAATTCGTGCTCGAGTCACCTCTTGCCTTGCCTTGACTACCGCAGTCTACTCCTTGCTGGGCTTCCACGGATGCTCTCACTTCTCCTGCCCAGGTCATCCACCTTGTCTTCAACTTTAGTCAAACTCAGTCCCTCCTTTCTGCACTAGCTCCCTTTTCTCTGTGCATTCAGAACGAACTCCTTGCTTTCACTTTCAGGGATCTTCATGGCCTGGATCCTCCCCATCTTTCTGCCGTCATTTCTCACTGTTCCTACCTGGGAACTTCACTCCTCTGCCACCACCCTCACCTGCCCTAGAGTCTCCTTCTCCCTAAGATACTTTCGCCCCTTCTCCCGTGCTGCACCCTATACCTGAAATTCTTTCCACAAGCTCAGCTGGCTCCTTCCTTCCCCAAAATCTACCTCTTCTATCAGGCTTTCCCTAACTCCTCATCCCCACAGACGGCTCACTGATGCTCCTTCTACCATACTATCCTCCAAGATTCTGATAACCAAGGACATGCACCTGCGACTTCTCAACTTCATGAACGTATCTGTGTCTCCCCCTTTCTTGTCCTTCCCAGGTTGTAAGCCCCTTGGGGACAAGGGTCTGTTCCAGTTCATGATTGCCTGGTGCCAGTAAACACCTTGCTGGTGTTACGTAAATAACAATGTCTGCCTGGATAGTTAAGGCAAGTAGCACTCTCCATAAATTAAAATATATGGTATTGTTGTGAAATTTTGCATAGAGGGTCTCTAGGGTGAGGGGTTAAAGCTCTGAAAATATCTGCCAAATCAGATGGAAAATGAGTGAGAGAGCTGTTTAGGAATTGCAGGCTGGGGAGCAGTTTCCCCCCCCCCCCATTTTTCTAACTTCTCACACTGAACAGCCTTTGATGTTTTAAAAGCCTGTCTGTGAAACTGACAAGCCTTTAGAAAATTAAAGGCTGCTGCCCAGGTCTGCCTTTTGCTTATTTAGTTTTTAGAAACGGAGTGTAGTTTTAAATTTATACGCTTTAAAAACTCCACTTTAGGGTATGGGAGGGCTACGGGACAGAAAGTTACGTTTATTTAACGCATGTGTGGATGCCCAGCAGAAAGGTGGGGGGAGTTTCTCCTTCCTGTCTGCTTGGTGGGGCTCTGGGCAATTTGTTCCCTGGGGTTTTGGGCTCTCCCTGCCCCTTGCCACCACCAAGCAGCATGCTGGGTTTGGCTCTGTCCCGCCCAGGACCCATCAAAACCCCATGGCAGTGTGTGGCAGGGACAGGGGAGAGGAACTACACACTTCCCCATCCCTCTCCCCTCT
>QEPC01012321.1:43803-71711 GCA_003113815.1 Sphenodon punctatus
GAGAGACAGTTGGTGAGATGAGCTTGAACAGAGGGGGAGGGAAGGAGTGGAGAGAGAGTTGAGTGTCATCAGTGTATAGGTGGTATTGGAACCTGTGGGATGCAATGAGTTTGCCTAGGGATAAGGTGTAGATAGACCTGTACACATCCTGCATACAACTGACTCTGTTCCCCTTCATATATGAATGTCCAGGTGGAGGCTGTGGCAAGGAGCGCTTTTCGCCAATTACATCTGGTACAACAGCTTCAGCTGTATATCTCAGACTCTGACCTGGCCGCTGTCATCCATGCTTTTATCACCTCTAGGCTGGACTATAGTATCGCACTCTATGTGGGGCTACTGATGGTGATGGTCGGGAGGCTGCAGCTGGTGCAGAATGTGGCGGCCCGCCTCCTGGTGGGACTGGGCCGCCGGAAGCATATTACACCAGTTCTCTGATCTCTGCACTGGCTGCCCATAGTCTTTCGGGCCCGATTCAAGGTGTTGGTGTTTGCCTATAAAGCCCTAAACGGTCTAGGCCCTACTTATCTGTGGGATCACCTCACCCCTCAGGTTCTGGATCGGCCCCTGTGGTCATCCAGAGGAGCCCTCCTTGAGGTCCCCCGAGTCTTCCGGGGGGCCACGATGGAAAGGACTTTCTCGGTGGCCGCACCAAGGCTGTGGAACTCCCTCCTGGTGGAGGCCCGACTGGTCCCAGACCTTCCCTCTTTTTGACGAAGTTGTAAAACCTGGCTGTCCTGCCAGGCGTTTTGGTGAGGGAGATGGGTAGGGGGAGCAGGTTATCAGGGATGGGATTTTAATTCTCCTGCTATGAGTTGTTTTGTTTTTTAATATAGCTGTTTTGTAAACCGCACTGAGCTGCTGTGTCAGGAGGAGCTCAGTATTAAGTCTTTTATAAATAAATAAATAAATAAATATATGCAGCCCCTCAGTGCTTGGTTGACTTGATCTTCTTGACCCCAAACCAAATGAAAGCATATAGAGAAAGTGGGTGGCAGCAAGCTGTTCCCTGACTCCCTGCTGTTCCCAGTTTCAGTGTTGCCTCCAAGCTGCAGAAGAAGAGGATGGGGGCTGAAAGACCAAGGCAAAGTGTGGGTGCATGTGACCTAAGTTGTAAGTGAGCACAATATGTGAGACAGTCAAATGTCTTGACTGCTTAACGGCATGCAAGTTACGGCCTTAACTTACAATTTCCGTGCTTTTTGGAGCATAGTTCAATTTTGTGAGAGGATTAACTCCTCTCTTAAACTAAGTTTTGGGATCCTGTAGCTTCCATGATTTTTAAAAAGAGAATACACTAGATTTCTCCTCCCGGAACAGTACTCTTAACGTGCCCATCAACAGCTTAAGAAAGCCATAAGCTCCCGCAACCACAGCAAAGTATCAGTCTGAGAGGAGTTTTTTTTAAATATGTATATCTTTTCAAAAAAATTCTGGGACTGTCTAGGACTTTTAACATAGGAGCTTCTCTCAGGAGTGGGGAAATTCTTTCAGGAGGCAGAAAGCTGCTGCAACCTGTCTCAGGACCCAGAAGTGCAGTGAGTGACAAACCTGTGGCTGCTGTTGCCTCAGCAGCGTTTTCCCCACTGTAAACTCTCCTAGTTCTGCTCCCACCAGTGACAGTCTAGCACAGCCTACAGTTCCCAGAGAACCCAGGAGTCCTGGCTCCCAGCCCCCCCCCCCCCTCTAACCCACTAGCCCCTACTCCCTGACTAGATGAGGTGAGACTAGACTAAACTAAAGAAATTACTAGAATGCACACTTGAATTTTGTGACATCTCTACACCTCCAGACAGGTAACTTTAAATACAGTTATGGTCCTCGAGAGAGTAACAAAAGATGGAAAAACTAGTTTTACCTCCAAAAATCAAGCATCTGTAACGTGCTTGCTTTTTTCATTGGATTTTCCTGAAAATTGGACAGTTTGTATACCTCACCCAAGTGATCCACCCTACAAAACTTCACATTGATAGGATAAACCATCTCCATTTTAGGATGACTAGAATTTTCATGGTTTTAAAGGAAAGCACAAGCTGCGTTAATGGTAGAGCCACTCCTGTGGCTCTATAATGTAGTGAACATTATAGCACTTTGAGATTCTTAGAATTGTTTAATTTAGAGTTCTACAATGCTATTATACAGTTGGAAAGAGCCTCAAGGGTCATGCATTCCAACTTCCTGCCCCAAGGCAGGATACCCTTTTACCTACAGCATCATGAATGTCGCATTCTTTGTCTCTCACTTTGTCTCTCCCCTCCCCCTGTCTTTAGATTGTAAGCCCTCGGGCAAGGACCATGTCTACCTTATTCTTTGTAAAGCGCTAGGTACATTGCTGGCACTATATAAATGCTCATAATAATCACAGATAAATGCTTGTTCATGCAGGCTTGAGACCATTAAAAGAAAGAGATTCCATGGTCACTCTAAGCAATCTGTTCCATTGCTCAGCTGTCCTTACAGTTAGGAAGTTTTCCTAATATTTAGCTAAAATGTACCTTTCAAGAAAGCCCGTTCCCTCTTGTCCTATTTTCTATTACAGTGGAGAACATATTATTATTTATTATTATTAATAAGCACTTGTATAGTACCAGCAGTGTACCTGGTGCTTTACAATTGTTGTTGTTAGAGACAGGTCCCTGCCCTGGTGGAGTTATACTCGAAGATGGATACAGGTGAGGGGAACACAGGGAGAGAGACACACACATTCCCATTTATTACAGATGGGGAACTGAGGCTGAGAGGTAGTGACTTGTGCAAGGCCACCCGGTGAGTTAATGGCTAGGGTAGGATTCAAACCCTGGCTTCCCAGGTCTAAGTCCAGCACCACCCTGGCACGCTATTTGAAAACTGCTATGATGTTCTCATCCTTAGTTGTTGTTCTCTGGTTAACCATACCCATTGCTTTTAGCTCTTCCTCGTATGGCTTGCCCTTTTTAAAATCATCCACATCATGAATTAATATATAATTTAAGTATATTATAACATGTGGCCGGTTGTACATTAACGGCCAATCCGCACAAAGACTTCCGTTTAAACTTTGTGTCTCTTGAGCTTTGTTCATTCAACATAATATGCTATAGTAGTATCAGTATACATCTTGTTACCAGTGCATGGCATACATAACCCTTTTTCTCCGAGCCAGCTAGACTGAGTTCTGGTCACTGGGGGTTGTGCTATCAGTGGTTGAAGTAGAAGTTGCAAATATCCCAGTTGATTTTGACATACTTTGCATGTTTTTGCTGTCTGAATGCCAAGATTATTTTTAGCTATCAAAATGCATGCAGCCACACAGGCAAAACGTTTGGGAACCACTGCTGTATGTGCAGAATGGATATGGGGCTTTCTAAGAAGGTGGGACAACTTGCTGCTCCTGTACCATATGTTGCTGTCCTGCAGGGGGATAGGAGTGAGTGAGGGAAGAGTTAACCTGTAGCACTGCCTTAGTGTTGTGAACAAGGCCTTGGGGATTGTCCTAAGAACTTCAGCACTGGACTCTGCTCTAGGAAAGGCGCCATGTTTAAAACTTCATTACACTGCTGCTGTGGAATAATGTGTAGTGTAAGTACCACTGTTGTGAAACTGTTTACAATTGCTGCTCAATTGGGAGAAGTTTACTGTATGAGGATTTAGTGTGTGTCCAGCACTGCAAAGTTGTTCAGTAGCAGCAGTGTTCCCATGGTCTGCAGCAGTGGACAAGCAGTGATGTAGGTTTTGTGGAAAATTTTGAATTTGAAAATTTTCCAATGCCCTAAAAATTGATTGGGATCTGATTTAGCATATTTATTTCACTTGTATGTAGTAAACAAAACTCAAAAATATGCCATGTTAATTTTACGTGCTGGATAAATCTCTAATTTTTTTCCAATAGCCAAAAGTAGTTGAACTGAAATATTTTAATTAGGGAAAAAACAGTAAATCTCACTTAATTTGATTTAAATGTTGTATTCAAAGCTTTACTTGGGAATTTATTTTTATTGGAATTACTTATAAATATTTTAAGACATGATAACTCAATAACATGCACTTCCCTTACAATGTTTAAATTTTAAGAAAAAAACCTGAGGCACTGAAAAGTGCTAACATAGTAATTTTGGCATTACCAGCACAGCACAGCCAAAGATCTGTGCGTGATATGCCCCTGTGGCCGACTGATCTACTTCAGCAGAGTTTCACTTTCACCGAGGGCACCTTTGAGTTTCACTGCCAGAGTCTAACGCTTACGCTACGGGTTAGTTCTGGCTTAGTACTGGTTAAGCCACATTCTCTTTCCACTATAGGATGGTTCTACCTGCAACGAGTCTATGGGCAATTTATCATGCTTCAGCCTCTTCATTAGTTGTGCTTGTTGTGACCTAGGAAGCATATGTATGTGTGTGCAACATCGATCATATATACATATGTGACACACACGCACACATCCATATGCTTCCTAGCCATAATAAGCACAACTAGTGAAGCCTGATAAGTTGCCCATAGATATACATTTCTTAGGGATAGGCTAGTCACCTGAAAAAAGTTAAGTACAACTTTGAAACTGTCCAATCTGACTGGTATTGTTATCGATTCATTGTTACTAATCAGTTTTGTGAAACTGCATTTTTAGAACCGGAAACCTCTCCAGAAAAATATAGTCCAACGTTTTCTGGAAATATTTCCATTACAGCAAACTTTCTCTGGAAAATGTTCTGCTCCAGATCACTGTGGACAAGTAAGGAAGTATGCATGGCACTTTTCTGGAGCAGGGAGAAGCACTCCTCAGCTGCAGTTCATTGAGACCTATGGACATAAGTGTTTAAGATGTCTGGGTGTCTCCTCACTGGAAAATGACGGCCCATAATTAGAAAAGGAGGAACTGAGGATGTAGAAAATGGTGTTTGATTCTTGATTCCACTACCCTAGAAGATTTTCAGCACATGACTTCCTTAGTCAGGCAACAGACTAAGCTGGGTCACCCAGAATAACAGGGAACTGCACTCCATTAATGTGTATAGTTAAGCTGAGGGGAACAGTTCAATCAGACTTTGTTCAATACTGGAATCGGACTTTTCTTTACTGATTCAACATAAATATTGGCGATCTGACGGTGGTGACTTGCCAAGTCTCACCGTATAAAAGAGCCTCATTTAGCGATTACAAATGAGCAGTTCCACAGCTATTTTTACCTGAATAAAACATTTCTGTTAGGGAAAAATGCTTTTTATTGTCAACCCTACAAGGAAAGGAGTTAATGAAAACTGCATTTGAAAATTAGAGGTGAGCTGGAATTTTCTATCGAAGTTGTGTGGAGATAGTCATCAGCATTTTATTGCAGTTTAACTTTTTTTTAAAAATCGTCTGAATTGACTGAGCAAGCGTCCAACCTTTCTTTGCTTCCCTCTTACACTTCTGCTTTGAGGAACATTTGAGAAATGGTCAGGAAACAGATGCGTTCTGTCTGAGAAGGAATTCAGCTGCTGGATTAAAAGTTTTCTAGAGAAGGAGTTTGACTGCCTTGTTGGCCTTAAATCTAGGAGATGGAGATCTCGCAATATTTTCAGCTGAGATCTTTTTATCAAACCAGCTACTGATGATGAGAGTTGGCATGCTTTCAGGACACCCAGGACCTTTCCTCAGGCATGTATTCAGACTAGACTGAGAAATGCAGGACAGGTAGGGGGATGTGTGAATGAGGGCAAAAGCTGGGAGGGAGCTGTTTAGGGGGGAAATGTTTCGGATGATTTTTTAGCTTTGTTGACCGGTAAATGTATTATTATTTATTTATTTATTATAAAGCATTTGTATAGCGTCCGCTGTATACCTGGCGCTTTACAAAACAATAAGATAGACGCGGTCCCTGCCTATGGCTTACAATCTAATAGACATGGAGGGGGGAGACAAGGAGAGGGGACATAGGGAGAGACAAGGGATAAATAACATTCAAGCGGATGCGAAGTCTCAGGTGCACGTGCTTGGCTTGGTTGCAGTTAGGCAGGAGTCTGCGGGGAGGGCAGACAGTAAATATTGACAGGAAAGTTCTTACAGATGTCAGGAAAGGCAGCGAGGAAGAGGTGGGTTTTGAGGAGGGATTTGAAGGTGAGGAGGGAGGGGGCGAGGCGGATGTGGGCAGGGAGGGAGTTCCAGGCATGGGGGGGCAGCAAGGGAGAAGGGATCAAGGCGGTTAGGGGAGGCGAGGGGGGGGGCAGAGGAGGAGAGGAGAGTGCGTACAGGAGTGTGTAAGGAGAATAGGGCTGAGAGGTAAGGGGGAGCCAGGTTGTGAAGGGATTTGTAAGTGAATACCAGGAGTTTGTGAAGGATGCGTTCGGGAAGGGGGACTATGCAAGGGCAAACAGGGAGACTGGATATTCAGTTCCTTGATGCTAATTTCCTATCCCAGGGAAGTTGTTTTCTATCGCTCCTTCCCTATGTGTTTTTCATTGAAGCATTTTAAAAAATGCTTTGAAATTCCCTGCTGCACAGGACAGTCATATGACAAGGATCACATGCATGCTAGTGTACTGATTTAATATTCCAAATGAGTTTTTTCATCTGTAATGTGGCAGAGGACACTTCAGTACATTAATGAAGGCATCTGTGGATCAGATTGGTTTTGGAAGGTAGTTGGCATTAAAATGATAAAATAAACCTTAGATTGGAATTCTCAAATACTTTCAGAGTCTGGGCCATGTCCTGATGAAAGAACTATTTCATGGACATACTCCTTTCCTGTTTGAGGCCACATAAACGATCTTTAAGTTTCAGGCATGTAATATCCTTGTGGCAGCTTCAGCAATTGCTTACCTCCTAAAATAGTAATAGGAAAGTGTTTTAATGTAATTTTATCTCTTAATGTGATTAAACAACTTTAACAAATGAGAGTTAGCACCATGCGAGGCTTCTGCAGAGCACAAAAGTGCTGTGCTGACTACAATTTGGGATCTTATGTCTGAAATGGAGATTAGCTTTAGATAACATTTCCTTTCCTTTAGTTGGACATCTCCTATATAGTTAACGCTCAATGGCCCCAATCCAGGAGGGGTGTGGACACTGCCTTTAGTAGAGAATAGGGAGACCCCAGGCAATGTATATTGAGCTTTACTGCCTCTTCGATCCCTCTCAGCATTTAGTAGCTTTAAAAAAAAAAAAAAAAGCTTGGTTAATTGTGCTGTTTAATCTTACCCACAAGATTGAAGCACAAAGATCTTTAAAGAGTTTATGCTTGAATAGACAAGATGGACAAATGATAGAAAAAAGAAATGATTCTTACTCCCATTTTACAGATGACTTATTCAGTCACACAGAAATTAAGTGACACTCCTAAAGTCACAGAAAAGTGTGTACCTGAAGACAAATGTCTGCTGCTTTCTTGGATTTTATATTATATTCTTTGGCACGGAAGTGACTTCCTGTAAAAATGAATTTTACTCTGAAAGGTGACTATTTAAAAGGGCCCGTTATTACCAGGATCACGCCTTCACAAGTTTCTTACGGCAAAATGCATTTTATTGATCATTAGGGATGTTATCTAATTAAAAACATTACTATTATCTGATTTTTCCCATTTTTAAGAATTCTTTCTTAGCATGTTGGTGGACTAAAGTCTAAGTTTGTTGATCCAGGGGAAAGAGTATCAAACTATGTCCAACACGCTGGGGGCCTGACAACCCTCGTTGCTCAATTTCTCTCTTTCCCAAATACATTTTCATTTTCCTACTTAGTTTTTAGCTGTCTCATTTAAGATGAATGGTGTCCTTTTTATTTTTTATTTATATATATTGCTTGTATTTTTATTATTCTGAGAGCATTTGTCACTCCTTGGAATCTGCTTTGGATTTTCCAATTTTGTCTTTGCCTGTAGCATCCTTGATCTAGCTGGAGATTTAAATGCTAGGATGGGCTTGAACATGACTGTTTCTGGTGTCTGTGAAGAATTAGGTAGTCTTTTTAAAATCTCAGACAAGAGTATCTAAGGACCCCAGTATTAATCATTTAGGACCTAAACTTTTATACTTGAGAGTTTTTCTTTGATTATTCTTAATGGTCATTTTATTAATGACAGTGAAGATTTCTTTATATTTTGGTAATAGTATAATTAATTAAATTATAGTTCCTTTTAAAAATAAATAAAAATTAATTGGTTTCAAGAGTTTGCTATTATCAGTCACCTGGAGATGGCCCACATCTACCTCTGGCTGCTCTGCTTACTCTTTCTGCCACCTTTATTTACTGATTCTGGACAATGATGTTCCCAAACAGGAATGATGTTCCCAAACAGGATCACTTTTTAAAGTAGAGCCACCATCTAAAATGAACAGGGATTCTGTTTTTCAAGTAACAGGGTAAGAGATGGCAGAATTTGGGAATAAGTACCAAAAAAGCTCTGACAATCACACTTTAGGGACGTTTGAAACCTTTGAAAACCCTTCTCGGGGACTTGCGCACACAAATTCTGTTGAAAAATGGTAGGACTTGTGCTTCTAAATCGGTTTAGGTGGTTTCCTTAGTTAAAATCAGCAGGAGTTAGCTGTTATAATTGTGTATCTAATTCTTGAACATTTTAGTGCTCATTCTTGTTTGGCAGAAGCAGCTTTTATAATTAACTTTTTCATGATGGTTAATGCTGTTGGGAAGAGAGAAAACACTTTTATTTTTATTTTTGCAGAAAAGCCTGCCATTGCTCCACCTGTCTTTGTGTTTCAGAAGGACAAAGCACAGAAGGTAAGGAGCTAATATTGTGCATTATCTTAATTTATTGTATACTGTCTTCATGATTTAATGTTTCAAGAATAGCAGTGGCCTCTGCAGGATTACTGCTGTGAAGCTAAGGGGGGTATTAGAATGGTGGCTGCGTTGAAGAGGGAGCAGAAAAGCAAAAGGCTAGCATAGTGTGGGAAGGAGGAAAGGGACAGAATTTTATCGCTCTTAAGATAAGAAAATGAGAGAAACAAAGATGATTGTAAGGAAACAAAATAAAAGGGATAATAAAAGTGAAGCTATGTTTTTAGCTAATGGCTTATTTATAGACTTGTTATAATTTACCTTGATTGGTATATTGGATAACTAAGTTTGAAGGAAACTACAAAATGTTGTTTGTATCTCTCGGTGGCCTCTCTACTGTTTGTATGATGAATTTACCATTCTTGAACTTGGAAGAAGACTTAATCAGTTTTTAGGATTAATTTGAAAATGTGTGTTCCCTGGTGTGCTTATTACATGGGTTCAAGATGAAACTTGTTGACTATGTTGCAACTATTTAGAGAATCCAGGTGACGTGGAGGATTTGTTAGTAGGACATGAAGCATAGTTTGAGATTACTGTTTTGAATCCATTCCAGTTAAAAAAAATCAGGTGGGGACTTGTGTTCACTGCATTTTCTCCATTTGCAGCAATGAGGAAAATGCAGTGAATATGGGTTCCTGATGTAAAGTTGCAGTCAAAGGATAGCTCCCAAATCTTGCTTCAATTGCAACGGATACTCCTCATAGAGACAGAACAGTTTAAAACGATACCATGTATTTAACCAACTTCTGTTGGTAAGTGTGCACAAGATTTTGAAGTTGCAGAACTCTTCAGGAAGGAGTGTGAAAGCGAAGAACTGAACCCAATGTAAAATGCAAAGAGGCTAGGTTTGATCATATGGAACTTGTAGCCAGTTCACGGAGTTGTTGTTGACAGGTCAAGGTTGGTTATTAGTACGACAGGCCCTGAGATGGCTGCTTCAAGGGGTCAGTTAGCATATTAAATAGCTGGAAGACATTGGAGCAGGGGTGTGGAACCTTTCCCCTTCCATGGGCCACTTCAGAAATTAGTACAAGGTCCCTCTGCTGGATAAGAGCAGAGGGGAGGGTGTTTATGGGACATGCTGAGGGTGGGGAAAGGAAAGGGAGGGTTCAGATCATGGATGTATGCAAGGGGTAGCCAAAGTTTCCAACTTTGTGAGCTGTGTACCTAAATCTTCATATGGCTGAGAGTCACATAACATTGCTTGCCATTCTCTACATGCATTTTCTAGTCCCAAGCTCCATCATTAGGCACTTGAATTGTGGTTCTTGCTGGACTTGCTCCTGCAATTCTGTGAGTTGTCCTGGACGTCGGCAGAGTCTGTCCTGGGCGTCGGCAGACTTGAGTACAAGGGTGTTACTATAATAGGTGGTGGTGTAAGACATGATGTGTAAGGTCATGAGCCTGGTGGGCCCATGTGCTGTGGTGCAGCTGGGGTCCCCATTACAAATGGCAAGCCAAATGGAAGAAAGTTCTTTAACTTATTTTGTAGCACATCATCACCACTGATTTGTGAGAGACACACCATTGTGTTGCAGAGATGGAATTTGGTTTACTAGCCATTGAAGTTTCTTAACTGGATTCAGAATTGCCATGGCTTCTGCAATATTGTCCTTGACAAACTCTCCATCTGCATAAAGCCATCACAAAAATGCAGACATTACATTAACTTCTTTATTGAATGCCAAAAATAGCAACTGCTGAGATGTGATTTCTTTTTAAAAAAAAAGAGGTTAGCTTGTGTCTCTTCCCCCCCCCCCCCGCCCTCCCCAATTTCAGTTTTCCTGTCATGTAGCTTGTAAGCAATATATTGCAGATGAGGCACAGAGGTTTAAATCATTGATTCGGACTAAGAAGTTTGGGTTTTGTCTTCCTTGTTAGTTGAGGGTTTGCTTGCCATTCTCTCCATAAAATGAAGGGCATTTGATTCTAAAGTAAGTTCTTTCCTTATAACAACAACACAACCCTTGTAAACGGTGACTAATTCCAACTACCTACCTGACTATCACGCTGAAGTAATGGTTACAAAAGTTCAAATGTGCACATGCCGGACAGCACTGCCAACTCCAAAAGTCATTTTGTTGCTAAGTGACCTCTTAAATGCTGTTGGAAGAAATAATACAGGGATTCACACCCAGAACTGACTGGCCTCTCTCAATATGGGAAAGGGTAACTAAAGCCCCCACCCCATCTCCAGAGCTCTCCATGTGGAAAGTATATAGTGGCCAGAGCTTTTTCCTTCAGGCTCGGGGAAACTAAAGCCTTCAACCAGGGCATGAAATTTCAGATCCAAGTCTAGTAGCCAAAAAAATTTCTTGGTCGCCAAGGGTAAAATAAACTGCAAATTTGAATAATTAGCCACCACCTATTTATGCAAATATGTACATTTGCATATTTGTGCATAAATAAGTGTTCCTCATCTGCGCACGTACCTTTTTAATAGCTACTAAAAACGACTCATGCTTAATCATGGATGTTTGTGTACCTCTGCCTCTCAGCACTGAAGTACCAACTGTCAGTTGCCTTATTGGGACTGAAATCTTGGAGAGGTGGTCCATTCACACAAGCCCTTCCTTCAACAATAAAAAAGAAACTAGCCCCCCAGCTGTCTAACCTCCACCACCTCCCTCCAGCCTAACCCACCAACCTGCCTTGCTTTAGGGGACTAGCCAAAGGCTCCCCCCTGCTCCGCTGCAAACATGCTGAACCCCCCATCGCTGGCGACCCCAGACCTGCACGGGTCAGCCCCAACTCAGCTCCGCTCGAGCAGCGCGCTGAGCCCATGTGCTCCGAGCCGGCTCCCTGGCGCCCACGAGGTGCCAGAGCAAGGGGGGGCGGGGAAAGCGGGCGGGAAGGCAGGCAGGCAGGAGGGCGCGACACCCCGGGCAGAGAGTGGGGAGGGAACTGAAATGGGACTTCTGTCCCGGCTTCCAAAAACTCCTAAGAGTATTCAAGGCGGCGGGGGAAACCACTGCGCTCCCATCACACAAGCCCTTCCTTCCTCCAACAATAAAAAAGAAACTAACCCACCAGCCGTCTAACCTCCCCCCTCTCCTCCAGCCTAACCCACCAACCTGCCTTGCTTAGCTTCGCCTCCTTCATCTCCGCTCGCTGCCTTGCTCCGTCACCACACACATGCATCAGCAGTGGGTGTGGGCTCTGTTTGCTCTCCCTCCTCCCCCTCCCCTCGGCCCAAAGACAGCGGCACGCGGATTAAAGGGGAAATCTCGCCGCAACCAAAAAATAAATAAAAAATAAAATAAAATACAGCCGTATTAAGTGCAGGTCACCAGCCCTCATTTTCTGGTCTCCAATGGCGACTTGGCGACCAGAAATTTCGCACCTTGCTCTCATGTCCTAGGAGAAGGGAGAGAATAAGTAGAACCCACAAACCTCAGAGTTCTGCAAGGAGAAGACACAAGAGCCGAGTGCTCAAGAAGGGGCAGAGAGAAATCCCAGAATCAACCGATCCTACTTCCAAGGCGTGGCTCGCTTAGAGCTCACAGCCTCCCCTCTAGGCAAGGCACAAAAGGAGTCGTTCCCCCCCCCCCCCCCCATTAAAAAGGGGAAGATAATTCAACTAGAGTTCAAGCCATTCTCTGAGCAAAGGAGACTGAGGACCCATGGAGGAGGGAGAAGGATACATAGATTTCCTCCAGTCCAGGTAGGGGCATATGCAGCCCATGCAGGGAAAGTTTCAAGATCATACAATTTCTTACTTTCAGCAGCAGGCATCTGGATGCCACAGGAGGGAGAGTACCCTGACCTGCCCCCATATCTCCCTCTGCTTCAGACAACAGCATGTGGAGCCCACTAGGGGCAATGCCCATGGGGAGGGATGGGGATCCAGATGTGCCTAAATATGGGCCTCGTGAGGCCTGAAAGCTTGCATACTTGCATCCACAGAAGTTGGTCCAATAAGAGATTTGAGTTATTTTGTCTCCGTAGAATTGGTCTTCTCCCTAGAAGCAGGGGATCTGTCTACCTGTCCTGAGCCTGCTGTTTGTGAGATGGGTGGGATAGAAATATAAATAAATAGAAATGTTTCATCCATTTTATAGTTGAATCATGATTTCCTTCAGGAACGGGGATGTCTTCCCTGCTTCTAATGGGGTGCCTGTTCTGTGAATAAAGAGAGATTGGAGTCATGAGAGCTGACAACTTGGTCCAATTTAAGTAGGTTCTAATTTAAAATCTTCCATGGATTCTTCTGGCAAATAAATATTAGCCATTTCCTGTAGTTGGTCTAGTTGACTAATGTATGTTCTTATATGTAACTTGTAAGAAACTCTTGGATTATTTGGAGATAAGTGTTGAGTCAAATCTTACTGAAATGTAACTTCCAAGGTTTAGAGCAAAACCTTAGATTTAATCATTATTTATGTATTTAAATTTATTATACTACCCTATTCGGAGGACTCAGGGCAGGTTACAACACAAAATCAAAAATAGACATAAATAAAACAATTTAAAATGCCTTGTCCCAAACCACTCCCTGCTTGCCAAATAAATGTGTGGCCAAATCGTTGTACATGGCCTCCAGAAGCTGAGCAGTCGGGGGGGAGGGATGAGTTCCATAATTGTGGAGCAGCTACCGAGAACAGCACCCTGCATGCCCTTCTTGCATGAAAGGGTGGCCCCAGCTGCCGTCGGAGGCCATGGTGGGACATGAGAGAGGAAGTGGTCTTTCAGATATGTGTGTGGCCCAGGCAGCTGAAGGCTTTGTAGGTCAAAACCAGCATCTCCAATTGTGCATGGAAAGCTATTGGGAGTCAGCATAGACTCCTAGCAACCTACCCCAGACAGAAAATGGGCTGCTACATTCTGCACCAGCTGCAGCTTCCAAATAGTCATCAAGGGCAGCCTCCACGTTGAGTGCATTGTAGTAGTCTAGCCTCGATGTTACGAAGGCATGGACGATGATTGCAAGAATACTGAATATCCATGGTCCTACAGTACCCTTTTCTATTAGCTAGGAATAATGCAACAGCTAGGATAGTTTTGTAACCAAAACATAAGACATTGGATTCTAATGCTAAAGAGTTGCTAAACGAATGTTTACTACAAATTGGAAACATTTTTTTTTAGAAATAACATTAACAGTGAATAGTATCTCTAAAAACTGCGTAAGTCGGTAAGAATATCATGATTTTATAAAGTTGATAGACTGTCTTGATTCATGCTTCCTAACTTATAGCACTGCACACCTTTATACATACTTGAAAGAATATAGAATTTAAGCCCAAGAACTTAATTTTACTATGGAGCGTGAATTGAGGCAGTCTTATCCAGGTTTTCTGTCATCTTAGGTTAGGATTACGAGTACACCAATATTATATACACTGTTGGGCCTCAAAAGTGCCCCCTTTGTCTTTAATATTGGGTGTAACTCTTAGCCTTTGTATAAACCCTAAAGCTGTTTGGACCCATCTTCTCAGGGGCTTGAATCTATGGGTTTTTTGTAGCTCATATCAATCGACAATATAGTACATATTTCACTAATGTAAACCTGTGTTTTACATATAGCATTTCACACCATATGTGTTGTTAAAGGCTTGTTAGGTCATGTTTGTCAACTGAGTAATATAAAGGCACAGAAAAGTGGGCCTTTTCATGTCTTTGTAAAGTGCCAGGTACACTGCTGGCGCTATATAAATGTTTGTTAATAATAATAATAATAATGTCTTGGTTTTGTGGTGCTTATATTTTATTGTGCTCGGTGTTCTTGAAGGCACATATTAACACATCTGTACCTTAACTAATATAAATGAAAGTTTTTTTGTCCATAACTTTTTAAAATGGGTACGTGGAATCATAAAGTACAAAACACATTAATAAAAAAGGACTCCGAGTAATATTCACACTTAAAAATACTCTTGCAAATCAAGATTTGTAGAAATCTGAACTTTATTGTGAAATAATAATAATTGCTTTGTTGGATAAGATTTAACTGAGGTTAGAGAGAGTGAGCAAGAGCATAGTGAGGCTAGAGAACACTGCTGGAAGTCAGTAGTAACCTTGGCATTAATTTCAGTGATGTGCTTTGGGAAGGTGGAGTGCACTGATAAATATGTAGCTTAAGGGAGCAGGGCTGTGCCTGGATTTCCTCCCCCCCCCTTTGAGGAAATGGTAGAGAGGTGATGCCTAGGAAGGCCAGTAATTCCAGTCTGGGAAGGGACTGGCTCTTGTGTGCTCTGGAAATGTGGCTGCAGTCCTCTGGCACTGGTGTGGAGCCTGCAGTCAGTGGAATTAGCACAGTTCAGAGGTAGGGGTGGAAGGCAGATCCACTGCAGAGAGGGTGGGGGCCAGATGGCAGAAAAGAACAGGAGAGAGCTATTTACACCCACTCCTCGTGCCTCTAGCATTGCAAGGGTTGAGTCTGGCTGATAAGGCAAGGTTAAGCAACTACTGCTGCCACTGTGTCCTTTGCAGAGCAGGGGAAGTTGTTTGGATTCTAATAGCTTATAAAGCCCCTGCCTCCATGGAATACAGACGAGAAGAGAACCCCACCCTCTCACCTATTTTTTTTATTTTTAAAGTGGACACAAATGACACCCCACCCCTAACAGTGTTCCTGATACAGCACTGAGACTGGTGGGACTGGAACAGGAGTGATCCCAACCTCAAAAGGACTGTATTCTTTCTCTTTCTTCTGATTCTTTTTCTCTCCCATTCTGCCCTCTCTCCAAGGAACACTTGGAGAACTTTGATGTGTTCTCTTGGAATCTTCTACCTGCTTCAGCCTGGCCTGGGAATTTGTAGGACCCTCTGCAACCCTCAAATACTATTACTGTAGTCCATTGGCACCACAAACATAGCCCCACCCCTTTGTGCCCACAGCACATCCACATGACTGTATTTTTAAAAACATCTTTATTGGGCTAGGAGACCCCTCTTCCATTACATTATATACACCCACTGTGCTTTGCCCAAATCTTCAGTTCCGACTTCTACTTGCCTGAGGAAGGACTTTGTGAGGTGTGCAAAGCTTGCACGTTTCCACCAACAGTCGGTCCAATAAAAGGTATCATTTGAACTACTTTGTCTCCAGGAAAAATAGCGTAATATCTTTGTCTTACAAAAAATTACTTATTTAGAATTTTTATTTTTGTTGTTGACATAGGAAACAAATAAAATCCTGTGAGATTTTTGTAATACATTACCCAGACTGAGATTAAAACCTTTAGTATTATTATTATTATAAACATTTGTATAGCGCCAGCCGTGTACCAGAAGCTTTACAGAACATAGAAATAGAAGAGGTCCCTGCCTATGGCTTACAATCTAAAAGACAAGGAGGGGGAGACAGGGAGAGGGGACAGTGGGAGAGACAAGGGAGAAAACAAACAAACATTCAGGCAGCTAGTTTCAGGTGCACGGCCTTGACTTGGTTACAATCAGGTTAGTTGAAGCAGTATGCAGAGGAGGGCAGACAAAAGTATTTGGGGAACGGCTAGCAGACATTGGGAAAGGCGGCGAGGAAGAAGTGGATCAGGGGATGCGGAGTGGCTGGGTTTGCAGGGCTTGGATAGGGGGGAGGGGAGGGGGGGGGCCTTGCAAGGAATGGGTCTTGCACCGGGATGTGGAGTGTCTTGGTGTGCAGAGATTGGATGAGGGGCGGTGAATGGGAGTGGGGGCTTGCAGGGGAGGGGGAGGAGGGGGAATATTCTCAAGTAAGGCTGCGGTACCATAATCTTATTAGCAGAGCTGATTTGGAGTACAAATGTTACTGAGTTCCTATTTGTATTGGTGTCCTCAGTGGAGAAGTCTTGGAAGCAGAGTCCCTTTTCAGATCTATGCGACAGGACATAGTTAACTTCAAGATTAGTCTGAACTATACTAATTTGTAAAAGCAGAAAGCATGGGGGGGGATATGCCAGTTCCAGAACAAGCACTAGCCCAGCCAACCTCACTTCCCCACCCCCAAGTTTAGAAGAATTGTTTTGTCCCTCAGCCGTTAACCCTTTGGGGATTCCCCAACACCAAAACCCACATAACTTTCCATATACACAGTAGCTCATTCTGCATGCCAATTTTCAAAGCATGATCTCTTAAGGGGCTGGAAATTCTTGCCATTTAGGTAGCTGTCTCTGCCTTATCTATAGTTCATACTTGTGTCGCACTATAATTTTCTAGCAGTCACTGTATAGATAGAGCAGTAGCTTTCTCTCCTTTTTGCACTCTTGTTGCTGGCCCACACAGAGTAGCAACCCAGTATTTTTGTCAGTTACTACATTAGTTTAAGCAGGAGAGATTCATGTTGATGGAGGGTCAACATGATTCTATGTGATAAACACAGGGAGTTGGACCAAGTTCAGGTTTTGGGTCAGATACATTAAATCAGTTGAGGGTTCATCCTGGCCCAAGCCACCCAAAATACCCAAACTGGTTTGAATACTGGTTTGAATTGGTTTAAATCAAATTTGTTTCACCCCAGAGAGTTTTCTCACAGAGGGTGGTGGTGGTTTCTTCCCATGACTAATTATGAATCACTGCAATAAATTACGAATCACTGCAATAAATTACATTTAAAATCATAGGGTGATTTCAGACGTGACGCGGTGAGATTCACCACAGTGAATCCCACCCTGGGGTCAATTGCTGCACCGCGGGCCGTGGTAAGCTGCGCGGCCCCAACAGACGTGACGGGCGGCACTACTGCCCAGGGCCAACCGGAGTGAACCCGGGCCGGGGGAACCAACAGACGTGACGCGGTGCCGAGAACCGCGGTGGGAGCCCCACAAGGCACGGGGGTTACATGGATGCAAACATGGACGCCAGAGGGCAAATGAACTCAAAGACAGTGGAGGGCCCCGCCCAGGGAAGGGAAACTCAAAGGGAGGGGGTGGAGGGAGCAGCAGCGTGAGCATCGCTCACAAACAGCGGCCGCACGGAAGGCGTGCGCACTTCAAAACGAGAAGCGCGCGCACACACACACAGCAGCACACACACACAACAAAGGGGAGCAGAGCATGGCAGCAGAGGCACACACCGGTGGGGGACAGGGAACACCCCGGCCGGTCGGGCGCATGGGAGTTGGGGGGGGGGGGGGCAAGGGGCCAGCACGGCCAGCCCACCAGGAGGGGGAGGGGGCAGGAGCCCAGCGGCCAAGGGGAAGGGGGACTCAGCAGCCCAAGGACACAGGAGGCAACACAAGGCACAGTGAAGCACAAAGGGTGTTTATTGAGGACACAGGCAGCACCGGCCCGGCGCAGTGACAGACAGCATGGGAGCGCACGGTGCCAGGGCGCGGGGGATGGGGCAGCAGATCCCAGGCGAGAGGGCGACAGTCAGATGGGCGGAGCCGGGCCACAGGGGGTTCAGCCGTCCCAAAGAGGCAGCAGGCGTTGGCGCGAGCACCCAGACCACAAGCGGAATGAAGGTGCTGAGGAGGCAGCCGACTGTCAGATGGACCCGGAGCACCCGACACTCGGCTGCAGGGGCTCCCATTGGGGGCGGGGGCGGCAACGACAGCAGGTGCACATAGCAGGTGCACATTGCCACAGCCCCCAGCAGAAGCCGTGCCCGACCATGTTCCCGTTCACATATTTCAAACGTACAAAACCTCTGGGCCACATCAAAATAGCTGCATGCTATTAACAATACCTGATCACACAAGCACGTTCGTATTTAGTAAAAATAGGATGTGAGGAACCACTTGAAGAAGAACAGAAGGTTGCTACCTTGTAAATAAGGTTCTTTGAGATGGGTCCGAACATTCTCACATAGACCCACCCTTCCAGCCTCGCATAGAATTTTTTCCTTCTGTTTCTAGAAAGGGTTGGAAGGAACTGTCATTCTGAGAGGAGAGCACTTTTTATACTAGAGGAGCTCGAGACCATCATGTGGCTATTATTTGAACGGGGCGAGCATGCACAACCCAGTTGTGAGAATGTTGGGAGCCATCTCGAAGACAACAACCTTCTGATCGGCACATGGGGAGGAGCCTTGATCGCTGCTACTGCTACTGCTGCACCTCCTCCTCACCCTCTCGCTCCATCCTCCCCTCCATCGACTGCTCCACCACGTTCCTCTACTGCTGCCTGCCTTTTAGATCTCCCTCCGTGTGCCGCTTGTTGTTGGTTGCCTGGCAGGTGCTGCATGCCGTCACCACTGCCCGTGGTCATTTCCTTCCACGACGGCCGGGGTTTTCCCTTCAGACGTTACGTTTCCTTCACCCCTGCCGTGGTGAACATTCACCACACTTCTGGACCTCCTCCCGTCCCGACCTCACGAAGCGTGGTTAGGTTCACCCCGGCCCGTGTTTGACTGTGGTGAACATCTGGATGCGAGCAAACAGACGTGCACGGCTCTTTCACCACCGCCCGTGTTTGACTGAGGTTGACTGTGGTGAATGCCACAAACGTAACGTCTGAAATCACCCATAATCTTTATCAGTCAAAGACAACAGTGCAACTCCTCTGCATATTTCCAGAATCTAAACAAGTATGACTATGATTAGCAAAATGTTTTGAGAAGCAGTTCAGAGGGGGTGACTTTTATTAACCATTTACCCATTGGAATGTGTTTAGCTTGTGGGGAGCAGAGGGCCACCCATCACCAATTCCTAATGACTCCCCTGAATTAGAGTCCTTGTTTTATCTTCAAGGATCCTTCCCCAAATTCTCTGCTCTCATGGAAGCAGAGGCAACTGCTTCCATGAAGGCAAACTAGTAGGCCATGCTCTAGAACAGTGTTTCACAACTTTTTTCACTGCTGGACCCAGACAACCAGTCACTTAAAGTGCTATGGACCAGCACAGAATTTTTTTTTGTTACTCACCCCTTCATTTCATCTCTTCTTCCCCATTCTCTCTCCCTACTTCCCCTTCTCTCATCTAGCTGGAGTGCCCCAGGCTGCTGCTGCTCATTGCTCACCAATTCATCACAACTGGGCTAGCAGCACCACCACTGATGGGGAGATGTTACTGCATAAGACTATTCTTAGTTTATTGCACCCTTCCCTTAAAAGGCTCAGGGCGGCTTACAAAATAAAAAACATTAAACATTAACGCAAATGCACACACACAAATATAAAAGATAAAAACATTAAAATACAAGCAACCCCCCAAAGAATCTCCCATCATACTAATAATTTCACTTGCCCAAATACTTTTTTGTTTGAAAAGGCCTTACACCATCTCTGGAAGATGCTCAAACTCAAACAAACTTCTGCGGGAAGGGAGTTCCACAGCACCAGGGCAGCAACGGAGAATGCCTCCGTGCAAGCCCTTGTCGTACAAATGAGTGACTAATGGATGGTACCCACAGGGAGGCACTCCAGGCTGATCACAGGGGCTGCAGTGGGGCATGGATGGACAGGCTCAGAGTGCTGCAGGTGGTCCCCAATCCAAACTTGGTTGTAATCAAAGCTGGCTGTAATTGGCTAGGGTGACTGAATAGAAAGATGTGTTACGCATGGGGAGTTGGCAGAGGGTAGTGGATATTGGGCAGTGTCTTGGAAGTGGACCCTGCCACTTGCTTCATTGAGGAAGTGAGTTTGGGGTCATGAGCTCTTTATCGATTGAGGAGTTGCCCCAGGGGTTGGGGGTGTGTAGGAAGAGGCCTGTTTAAATTAAAGACAGAGGAGGTATAAGGGGCCAGTACCTTGGCCTTGGATGGGTCATTTAGTCTAGGCAATATAGAGTTTAACCGCAAACAAATTGCAGCAAAAGCATTTCTTATGTCAAAATGGTCAGGAAGATGTTCTCTATCACATACAAAAAATATACTGAAATCCTCCCCAGGAAAATCCCCCACAGCCCTTTTTATGGGGCTATTCTTGCGTTTTCATTCTCTTCTGTATACAACCAATATCTCTTGAGATAATTAAGATATAAGAATGGATCAAAAACCATCTGAAAGAGCACATCTCAAACTTCAAATCTCAATACATAATGCTTTGAATTTATGTACAATTAAGATGCACTATGACCAGAAGAATCTTTGTTTAAAGAAAATTACCAAATCAATGTCTGGTCACTGATATCTTTTCCATGGAGTGATTTAAAAAAAACCCACAGTTTTTATTTATTAATCAAAATACAGAAGATACCAACCATATACATGGTTTGTTCACAACATTTTGACATTTTTGTCTCCTAGATCGATATCAGTATAACATTTCTTAACCTTGGTGAGTGTATTTATGTATGTACACCTTGCAAGCTTAACCGTTTGGTTTTTTTATGTTGGTGCTTTCCTGTCCATGGAGTGCTTTTAGATAAACACTCATCTTAATAAAACCTTTAGAGGGCACTTTTATGCCCATTTTGGTGTATACGTATTCGCTATGACTCTTCCCAGAAAGAAATCAAGAACAAATATTGTATCCATACATATCTTGTTCTGGTATATGGTTATATAATTTCATATTAAATTGTACCACATATTCATACCGATGCCCCTTTGTGCTTATGGAAATAATAATTGCT
Organism: Sphenodon punctatus; assembly: GCA_003113815.1. Lineage (NCBI taxonomy): Eukaryota > Metazoa > Chordata > Lepidosauria > Sphenodontia > Sphenodontidae > Sphenodon > Sphenodon punctatus. The sequence goes on from QEPC01012321.1 coordinate 64,994, forward strand.
ATAAAAAGTTAAACATGGACTGTTCTAAGATGGAAACTTATTTCAAACACCACGGGAAAAGTTTTTAATATTCTTGCAATAATGTGAAGCACTGGTCATTTCTAAGATAATTTGTTTCAAACACAGATAACGTGTAGTTGTTCCTGCAATATGTAAAATATATTCATTTTAGAGAAGTATTTAAATGTACTGAATTGAATATTTTGTCAAAATCAAATTTTATTAGAAATAGAAATTCTTAGATTTCTATTGAAGTAGTCTAGAACTCTAGATTCACCACTGTTATCATAGTTCTCACTGTTGTATTCATCATCTTCAGTATTAGAAACGTTATTTGTATTTTAACAGTTCCTTGACTTTCACCACAAGCAATGGTACAGTGGAGACCTGACTTTCTGCAAGAACATTGTGTTTCTCACACAGTTTTTGTATTTGCAGTGAACCACTTTCAGAAGATTCTCTGGTGCTGGAGGAATATCAGTCGTTACTGGTTCATAAGTTTTCCCTTTAAGCTTCCAGCCCCATTCATCTGGTGGCAAGGTGTACCCTTCCAATTCATTACTTGCAAGTGTAGTCTCAAACTGTGATACTGAAGAGCTGATGGTGTTGGTGGGAGCCTTTCTGACTGCACAAGTGATAATGCAATTGCTAGCTTCTGTAACAATCTTCATCTCAATGCGACAAGATAATCTTTCCCTCTAAAGTTGAAGTGCACCCTGCTCTCCAGCTTTCACTATCTCTTCTTTTGATATGGCTTGTTGGCCAAACAATTGGCTGATCTTGTGAAAGGCTTAATTTGTTCTCAATTTTAAAGCCACTGATTTACCAGTACCATAGAACTGAGATGATGTATCACAACCCAAAAATGCATGGTTGCATAAATTGCCTATTTTTCCCCTAACGTTCCATATTTTGGCTGAAAGCTTTTTTTGTGTAAGTACATGGGATAGATTCCCCCCACTGATATATTGTTTAGCAGATTCTGTTATTAGCAGCTATACTGCTGTTACAGCTAGATGATAGTTGACATCTGCAGGAGTGTGAAGGATGCAGAAACCAACTTCTGACAACTTGATGCCAATCGTGTTAATGATTTTCTGCTTATTGAAATTACGCAATAAATGTTTTTTCATTTTTAATTGTTAGTACATACAACTGCTAGAGAAGAACCACCTTTGGATTGTCTTGCATGTGCAATGTCTTTTGTTGGACCATGATAACCATAAAAAATTACACACGAGTTGAACTATATTTTGTTGCTACAAAGCTAACGTGTCACAAATCTTCAAATGTAGCATTTCAGCTACATGGCAGCCTATGTTACAATCAACCACCATCAATAACATAGAAGCATAGTTGGTCCTGTTTGGATGTGATCTGCTTCTCTCCAAATGTCACGTGCAAGTTAACATTTTTCAGCTTCTCTAAGTAATCCAGATGACTCAAATAGAGAAGGTGGGTAGCCGCATAATTAAAATGGAAATACTTGTTATATCACAACCAGATGTTAGGGCTATGGTTGATAGTCTCTGAAAAAGCAAAGATGGATCAATGTGAATCACTTTCTCATTGAGTTACAAATTTTTTACTGGACATTGGTACTGCCTTATCCTTTTTTCTAAATGTAGAACTGTCAATCTGCTTTCCAACCATATCGTGACGAATTGATGCTCCAATTTCACCAGCACGATCAGTGTTCACATCCTTAGAAACAATTACTCTGTTCACAATGTTTCTTAGTTCTTGGTTACTCTCAAATAGGAAAATGGATGATGGGTACCCTAGAAGTATTTTCAAATCTATTCCATCTCTAGTCATTCTTGACCACTGACAATCAACATGCTGGACATGTGTGGTATATTCAGTTCGTCAGGTTTTGCATTGCTGCATTTATAACTGCACAAATGAGCATTGATGAAACCCATATATTTCTTTGTATCTCTTTCAGGCCTCCCACTGTTTTCAGAGTTTTCATTAGCATCTATTCTATTACAAGATCAGGAGACAAACCAGCCCACAATTGATCACTCCTTCTCACAACAAAGTAACCATCTTCAAAACATTTCCATAACTGTGGATTAGTTGTTTTCAGTTCAGTCATTTGTTGAAGGAATATTTGAACTGTTTTAGCATAGTGCAAATGACCAGATGCAGCCAAAAAGGGAGCATATGTGATACAGTATTCAAATATAAATGCCATTTTCCACATCTTTCAGATTGAATGTGATCTTTCAAGTTGCTAATCATATCCATGTACTGGAGCCATAGGGTTGCTGTTCTGCTGTCTTTAAAAGAGAGCTTTTCTGTTATTCTTTACAAGACTTTTGCTGGACATAGTTGCTGTACATTGATGAAGTTATTTGTTAAGTCTTCATAAATAGCAAATGTTTCTTTTGTCATTATGAAACTAGGTTGAATCGTGGAGTATTTCTAATGGAATGTCATATGCATTACTTAATAATAAGAAAGTCGTAGCAGATTTATTTTATTTATTTATTTATTTATTCATTTATTTTGATTTATATGCTGCCTCCTCCTGCTAAAGCAGCTCGGGGTAGCTTTCAACACACTAAAATATATAAAAATAAATATAAACACCCCTAAAGGCTCAATAAATAACATAAAATGTACAGTAAAAATCCTAAGGCAGAGCTAACCCACCCGCTCCAACCCATCACCTGTTGTCCTTACCAAGGACCCGACAGAATAGCCAGGTCTTGCACTGTCTTCGGAAAGAGGGGAGGTCCTGGGGCCAGGCGGACCTCCATCGTGAGGGAGTTCCACAGTTGGAGTGCAGCCACTGAGAACCCACCCCCCCCCATCATCCCCACCCGAGATACCTGGGGGACTTCGAGGAGGGTGCTTCCAGCCAACCGCAGGGGCCGATCCAGGACCCACGGGGTGAGGCGGTCCTGCAGGTAAGCGGGACCCAGACCTTTTAGGGCTTTGTAGGTCAAAACCAACCCCTTTAATCTGTCCTGGAAGATTATAGGCAGCCAGTGCACAGAATGGTGCTCGCTGTGACCTGTCCCCATGCGGAGACAGGCCGCCGTATTCTGCACCAGCCGCAGTCACTGGACTGTCACTAAGAGTAGTCCCATGTAGAGCGCGTTGCAGTAGTCCAGTTTTGAGGTGATAAAGGCGTGGATGATGGTGGCTAGGCCAGAATCTGAGACATACAGTAGAAGCAGACACAACGATGTAATTGGCAAAATGTTCCCTTTGCCACAGCCGCCACCTGGACATCGAAGTGGAGCTGCGGGTACAGGAGCACACCCAGACTACGAACCTGAGGGACCAGGGGAGGGCAGACCCAATCAGTGATGGGTGCCATCACTCCCTCAGCCCCTCCCACCAGCATCACCTCTGTCTTGTCAGGATTCAGCTTCAGGCGGCTCGCCTTCATCCAGTCCCCCACAGCCACCAAACACAACGTAAGCACCAAGACTGCCAGGCCTGGGTCAGCTGAAAAGAAGAGGTAAAGTTGGGTGTCATCAGCATATTGATGACACTGCACACCAAACCCTCTGATGACCTTGCCCAGTGGCTGCGTGTATATGTTGAACAGGAGAGTGGACAGGATAGAACCTTGTGGGACTCCACACATGAGGTCCTGGGGAGATGATGAACACTCACCCAGCATCGCATGTTGAGTTCTTCCGGCCAGGAAGGAGGTGAACCATTCAAGAACGGTTCCACCTACCCTGGCTCAAACCTGCAAGCGTGTCACCAGCAACTTGTGGTCAACGGTATCAAATGCAGCAGAGAGATCTAACAGGATCAACAAGGTCGAACAACCCTGGTCCAACTCACAGCTGAAGTCGTTGACCAAGTTCAGAAGTGTAGTCTCAATGCCATAATCTGGAAAAAAGCCAGACTGTGAGGGATAAAGAAAGCTGATACGATCCAGATGCTCCTAAAGCCACTGAGCCACCACCCGCTCAATAACCTTCCCTAAAAGGGGAAGGTTAAAGACTGGCCGATAACTGGCCATGGAGGCAAAGTCCAATGATAGTTTTTTAAGGAGAGGCCTTGAGGCAACCCGGCACTCTGCCCTCCCTAAGGAGGCATTGACTACCCTGGCCAGCAACAGCCCCAACGTCTTCTGGCTGGCCTTAACTAGCTGGGATGGGCACAGGTCTAGTTCATAACTGGTGCCTCTAACCATCCCAAGGACAACCCCTGTCTCAGTGGGCAGCCACTGAAATTGATCCCATAAAATAGAACATGGTGGAGCTTCCATCACCTCTGGTTCTCCTGCTGCCGCAAGCACGGCGTCAAAGTCCTGGTGAATCTGAGCGATTTTTGTCCACAAAAAAGGCAACAAACATGTCACAGCGAGCACTGGAAAATTCCAGTTCCAGGCGAACGGAGGGAGCGCAAGCTTTAATGTACCTGGCATTGTACAATCAAGACTATGACCTCAAATTGCTCTTGATTATTGCTCTGCCACTAAGCATGTGTTTTACAGAATGATCAGATTGTTTGCTTGAGAATATTGGCTAGGCCGGATTCTCACAAGAGTCTACCCAATTGATCCAAGATAGCTCATCCATGTGTGTAATCCTCCAATCATTACAATAATTTCTTTAATCCTACTCCCTGTTGGTTCCGCAGAAACTACCATAATGGCTTTCCAGTACAATGGTTGATCGAAAGTTACCAAAGGGGTCACTCCATACTTGAATGCTTGTTTGCTTATGAAGTGCAAAGTAAAGTAGACACAGGACAAATAGGAAGGATTGGAGTCCAACATTGGGATGAAGATCACTGAGTACTTGCCCACCGTGTGTTCCTTGATGCACCGATTGCATCCATCTAGACCAGCCTGGTCTCTGAGGCTTAAGTAGCCATGAATTCTGTCATAGTAAATTATGTTGCACACAGTCATCAACTGTTAATGGAGGCAAACTTTTGTATTTGATGCTTACTCCATCAGACCAGTTACCTGGGTAGCAGTGAAATGTTATGTTTCCAGCTTCTTTTAGTGTGTCTGCTGTCCAGCCATATGAAGAATGGCAATATTTTTCCGATAGCTGGTGTGATAACTGATAGGATTCCCATTCCCTGAAAGGTTCCTTTACCGTCATGATCAATGTTGTCTGCAGCAAACAGCATTAAACCTCCTGCATTTTTATTACTCATCACAATACTGTTTCCAAGTTGTTCAACATTTTACTTTTCAAGTATGGTGGACTGTAGGGCTCTTCACAAGAATCCTGCAAATATTGTTGCTTTTTATTTGCAATGTTACAAACTGTGACCTGTCCATTGTTCTAGAAGTAATTTATAGAATGTTAAAAGGTCAGTTGTCAAACTACATCAGTTGGTTTACCACTGTTTGTTTTCTTACCTGAATGCTTACTGGTAACATTTTTCAGGAATCCGTTTTTTGTGCAAAAGTGGAGTTACAAGTTTGGTGGTACAGAGCATCAACGGCAGAGTTGATATGCTGTGAGACAGTCATTCTAGCCATTACTGATGCAACCCATTCATCATGATGATCCTTGCATACTTTCATTATTGACTTTTGAACAAGAGTCTGCACCTTAGACACATCACCAGGGTGTTTGGGATAAAAAGTCACAAAACAAGCAGTGAGGTCTGAAATTTAAAAACGGATCCATCAGAACTGCATGTTGATCTAGCTGGTGCCACTTCTAGAATCCTTTGATTTTTCCTCTTCAGATGTTGTTCTATCATCCATTATTTGCAAGTTCTTATGACAGGTTATATGAACTCTTGTTCCAGGTTGTGCAGCAATTGTATCTTCTATTTTAATGCTACATCTTGCATCCAGCTCCTTTCTCCCCCAGCAATACACTGTGATCACTTCCAATATCTCTGCTACATAATACACAAATATCAAGTTCCATAATTTAAGTGATCTGCTCAGAGTCACTATTGTGGCATGTTATTTTGTATCAAAGTGATGACTATACTGTTTTAAATAACAACAAACTTTATATGCAGAGAGCTAAAACAGAACATAAATATCAAGTTGAAGTGGTAGATCTAATTACCATCAACATTCTCTCCCAACGCAGACCTTTTAGTAGATCACCAGACTGCCAGCCCTCATTAGTTGAGTGGAATCCCACTGTCCCATAAGAATCGGAAGCTACACAGGAAGCTGTTCAACTTGATTGTGGAAAAAACACCCAAATTCCTTCTAGCTAATAATATGTCTTATACACCAAACTGTGCATTAAAGTGCCCTCTAAAAGTTTAAGACAAGTGTTATCTAAAATTGCTCCATAGAAAAGATATTGGTTCAACGTTGATTTGGTAATTTTTTAAAACAAAAATTCAACTTATTTTAGCCATAGTTCATCTTGAAAGTATTATGTACTGATTTGAAACTTGAGACGTGCTTTTTCAGGTGGTTTTTGATTCATTCTTGTATCTTAATTATCTCGAGAGATATTTGTTGTATACAGAAGAGAGTGAAAAAGCAAGAATAGCCCCATAAAAAGGGTTTGGAGGGGATTTTCCTGGGGGGCAATTTTGGCATACTTTTCATATGTGATAGAGCACATCTTCCTGAGCATTTTGACATAAGAAATGGTTTTGTTGCAATTTGTTTGAGGTTAAGCTATTTTTGAGCTAGGGAGCATTCTAATCCTACCCTACCCAGGGAGGAGGAGGGGAGGGTATTGGAGAAGTCCATCTATCTGTGGAGCTCCCTGCTTCCTCATGTAGTTCACCATTTCAACTC
>QEPC01012321.1:71760-123076 GCA_003113815.1 Sphenodon punctatus
CCCCCCCCCCCCCCCCCCCCCCCAAATCTCTCACACTTGTGGGCTTGAACTCCTTCAGATTTCATTTCATTCCCTACGCATTAGAGTGAGACAGTCCTATCAACTAACATTCTCATGTCTATTTGGGGTTTTTTTGTGCTTTATAATATCATTGTAGTATTTAAAACTTTTTTATGTTTAGTTTTAAAAGACTAAAGCTATATGTTCTCTTCCAGTTCAAGTAAAAATACTGGTTCAAACAGGTTCTTCAGTTCCAGTTTGAGCCCCTGGATAAATGCAATTTTTTTAAAATGAAGAAGTTGCATTCCAGAAAACAAACACACATACACACCATGTTAAAAGGGTGTTAAAACTCAGTCAAGTACTGGTTACCTAGGTAATTCCAGACCTCAAGTTCCGTGTGCAACCTTGACTCTGCCCTCTTGTGTATAGATGTCTTTAATTACATGCGCATGCTTTTTCTGGCAGGACTCCTACTCCTTTCAGCATGCTAGATGGTGTACAGGAAATGAATCGGTCTTGTGTAACAAGCGAGACTGTCAGTAGGATCAATCTCATTTGTTGCAGACCATGGAAGTTACTTACTAAACAAATCAGGAGACTGAAGAAAGGAAAGTTGTCTATATTGTGGTTTTGGCAGTGTTTGATGTTCTGGAAAATTGGATTTTATCCCTGCCTCGCTTACTGAATTCCTGCTTGATTATAGGAAGCAGCTGCTAATAACATTTTCTGACTTGCTGAAGCACTGAGCACTTGCAGGTTTCTCTTAACTTGAGGAAAACTGTACTTTAAACTTCCAAAATGTAAAGCTAAGTGTGCTGAAAATCGAGCCCAAATTTCTCACATTGGGCACCCAGAATGAGTGGACACCTTGTATAGTTTTTGTTGCCTATAAATTGAGGGTAAGGATACATTCCAGAGGTTGTATGAAGATAATTTTAAGAGTGTTTGGGGTACTGCAGTGACAAGTGCCATGGAAAAGCCCTTGAGCAAATGAGTAATTATGTAGTCAGTACAGAATTTAGATGGTGTGCATGAAAAAGGTGTAAGACTACACTGAATATTAAGGATACAACAAAATGGTGAATTAATTGAGGGGTGGGGGGGCTGTGATTTAACATGGATTTAAACTAGGTAGAATTAATCAAACAAGAAGGATAATGTGACGAATAGTCACTAATCTTCTGCATCTTTCTGCCGGACACGTCTCTGTATATGTACTGTACTTGAAACTTGGATCACTCCCTCGGACTCTGTCACGCCTGCTACCCTCTCCTGTGGGGGTCTCTCCTTCTCTCACCAACCCTGCCCTGAAGGACGGGGTGGTGGGGTGGGCCTCCTTCTTGCTAAATCCTGTCAGTTCCAACCAATTTCTCCTCCCCCCTCTCTCTCCTTCCATACCTTTGAGGCTCACTCCGTGCGCCTCTACTCCCCCCTCCATCTACGTGTTGCTGTCATCTACCGTCCCCCTGGTCCTCTCTCTTCCTTTCTTTCTGACTTTGAGTCCTGGCTCACTTTCTTCCTCTCTGTTGATATCCCCACTCTCATCCTTGGTGACTTCAACATTCATGTTGATGACCCATCTCAGCCCTCAGTCTCTCGCTTCCTCTCCCTAGCCTCCTCCTTCAACCTCCACCTTTGGACCAACTCCCCCACCCATACTAATGGCCATTCTCTTGATCTTGTCCTCTCTAGAAACTGCTCTGTCGCTGATCTCTCCTTCGATCCTCATCCTATATCAGACCACTTCCTTGCCTCTTTCAACATTTCCCACTGTCCCCCCTCCTCTTCCCCTTCTCTACGCCCCTTCCGTGACCTTCAAGCTATTGATCCCCTGGACTTTGCCTCCTCTCTCTCTCCCCTTCTTCCTACAGTCTTCTCTTCCTCCTCCCCTGACTCCGCTGTCTCTGCTCTCAACGCCTCTCTCTCCTCCACACTTGACTCCCATGCCCCTCTCTCTTCCCGCCCTGCCTTCTCCCACAACCCCCGTCCTTGGCTCACCCCTAGTATCCGCCACCTCCGTTCTTGCACTCGTGCTGCTGAACGACTCTGGCGCAAATCCCATTCTCACGCTGACTTCCTTCACTTCAAATTCTGTCTCTCCACCCTTACTTCTGCTATCTCCCTTGCTAGACAACACTACTATGCCTCCCGCATTGAGTCCTGTTCTCGGGACCCTCGCCGCCTGTTCTCTACCTTTGACTCCCTCCTCAAGCCTCCCTGTCCTCCCCCTCCTTCTTCCCTTTCTGCTCAGGATCTTGCCTCCTTCTTCACCTCCAAGATAGACAAGATCCGCCTCGACATCGCTTCCCACTCCTCTCTTCCCACTCCCACCCCTCTCCCTCCTCCCCCTCCTTCTCTCATGTCCTCCTTCTCCCCTGCCTCCCTTAAGGAAATCTCCTCTCTGCTCTCCTCCTCCAACCCTTCCACTTGCCCCCTTGATCCCATTCCTTCCCGCCTCCTCACCTCCATTACTCCCACTGTCGCCCCTTCCTTCCTGCACATCATCAACCTCTCCCTCTCTACTGGCTCTTTCCCTTCTGCCTTCAAACATGCCACAGTCTCTCCTATTCTCAAAAAGTCCACTCTTGACCCCTCTGACCCTTCTAGCTATCGTCCTGTCTCACTCCTTCCTTTTGCTTCCAAGCTGCTTGAACGTGTTGTCTACTCCCGCTGCCTTGACTTCCTATCCTCCAACTCCTCCCTTGACCCCCTCCAATCTGGCTTCCGCCCCCTTCATTCTACTGAAACTGCTCTCGCTAAGATCACCAACGATCTTCTGGTGGCTAAATCTAAACGTCTCTATTCCATTCTTGTCCTCCTTGATCTCTCTGCTGCCTTCGATACTGTTGACCACTCACTCTTGCTGGATTCCCTTCACTCCCTTGGCTTTTGTGGCTCTGTCCATAACTGGTTCTCCTCCTACCTCTCTGACCGCTCCTTTAATGTGTCTCTCTCCAACTCCACCTCCTCCTCCTTCCCCCTCTCAGTTGGTGTTCCTCAAGGCTCTGTTCTTGGCCCTCTCCTCTTCTCGATCTATACCTCATCCTTAGGCAAACTCATTGCCTCCCATGGCTTCCAATACCACCTCTATGCTGATGACACTCAACTCTATCTCTCTACTCCCTCTCTCTCTCCCTCTGTTCAAGCTCGTCTCATCAACTGTCTCTCTGACATCTCTACCTGGATGTCTCAACGTCAACTCAAACTCAACATGGCTAAAACTGAACTCCTTATCTTCCCCCCTCATCCTTCCTCTCCTTCCTCACTGTCAATAACTATTGATGGAGTCACCATCCTGCCTGTCCCCCAAGCCCGTAGCCTAGGCTTCATCTTTGACTCAGCCCTTTCTTTTAAACCCTACATTGACTCTGTTGCTAAATCCTGTCGCTTCTCCCTCCATAACATTGCTAAGATTCGCCCTTTTCTCTCTGTCTCGTCTGCCAAAACTCTTGTTCATGCTCTGGTCATCTCTCGCCTCGATTACTGTAACCTCCTTCTCACTGGCCTTCCCCGGTCTCACCTTTCTCCCCTCATCTCTGTCCAAAACTCTGCTGCCAGGGTCATCTACCTCGCCAGTCGCTTCGACCATGTGCAGCCCCTCCTCTCTTCGCTTCACTGGCTTCCCCTTCCTGAACGAATCCTGCACAAGCTCCTAGTCTTCACCTATAAAGCTCTTCACAACCTTGCTCCCCCCTACCTCTCTGCACTTATCGCCCTCCATACTCCAGCCCGTGCACTTCGCTCCTCCTCTGTCCCTTCTCTCACCCTTCCACGCCTTCCCTGCTCCCCTAAGCGCCTTCGTCCCTTCTCACTTGCTGCCCCCCATGCCTGGAACTCCCTCCCTGTCCACATCCGCCTTGCCCCCTCCCTTCATACCTTCAAATCTCTCCTTAAAACTCACCTCTTTCGCTCTGCTCTGTCTGACTCTTTATCCTGCTGAGCCACTATTCCTATACCTACGATCGGTTTACCCTTATCCTTGCAACATGGACCTGCCTGCTGTCATTCTCATCGTAACCAAGCCAAGTACGTGCACTTGAGACCTCGCATCTTCATGAATGTTAGACCCCTTGTCTCTCCCTCTGTTCCCCTTCCTAAGTCTCTCCCCCAGCTCCTGTCTCTCAGATTGTAAGCCCTAGGGGCAGGGACTGTCTATTTTATTACTTTGTAAAGTGCCAGGTACACTGCTGGCGCTATATAAATGTTTGTTAATAATAATAATAATAAATAATGCGAACTTAGTTCTCCATACCATTTTATATCCAGTTTATACTTGCCAGGCCTACTGACTTTTTTCCTTCACATTTGCTTTGTGCAGCTTCTTTTAAAAAACAAACAAAACCCCCCCATAAAAATCACTTTTCAAAAGTGCTTCAGTGAACACTCACGTGGAATACACTACCTAGTCCTCATACTATGACTGCACCTGCTCTAACAATAGAGTTAAGACATCTTTCTCTTGCAAATGTTTGCTGCTTTCCCATCTCAAAGCATTTATACACACACACCTCACCAGAGCTACAATTTCTGCTCAGCCTCCAGGGATCAGTTCCTTTTCTCTTTGTAACAGAGTGCCTCTCTATGGAAAGAGAACATCCACTATAGCTTGGTTAAAGCTGTAAGAAAGCTGCCAGCTAACTGCTGATGCCTTAATTGAAGGTAGCTGAGAACTCAAGCATGCAGCTAAATAATTAGCCTACAGCTACAAGAGAAAAGAAGGCTCTTTTAGTTTCAGCCAATCCTAGCGAAGGGAGGAGCTGATAAACAAGCAACTTGACATTTAAACAGAGGAGCTGGAGGTGAAGGCTGTTGTGAGAGTTGCTGAGCCTAGCCAGGCTAAAGCCCTGTTGAGAGGCTACAAGAGACAAGCCTACAATTTCAAACCTCCCTGGATACATAACTCAGCACTCTGATCTACGCAGACAATATGGGAGTAGAAGGTGGGACCTTTCTTAGTTTGGCTCATGGAAGAGCCAGGACTCTGTTCATTTGTAAGGCTTAGAAGAGAGCCAAGGACTGCGTAGAGCTCTAAAGTCAGGAACCACCCAGAGCCGGGGACCTGGTTTAGAGACATTGAGCTGCCTATGGGATTATGTCAACAAAATATAGTTTATCCCAGTTGGGAAGAAGTTTAAGTTGTATTTTGTGTTTGGGGACCCACTTGTTGGGAGAAGTCCCGCTACCCAGCGAAATGGGTGAACTGTAAGGGGTGAAGGGAGGTCTGGATAAATTAACCCCTTTATTTTGCGATTGTGTTGGCTGACAGTCCCATTAGGGCTTTTGCAGATTGTGCCTTTTAGGCATGTAAATTGTGAGACCCCTATTAGAGGGTGATTGTTATGCCCCTACAGGGGCTAAACTACAGTGACTTGTGTGTGGGCAGGGCCGAGTTAACTCCCCTCATAGCTTCTTCTGAGCTGGAGAGGTGGCATGTTCACACAGTTAAATAAATAAATAGTGGTGTTAAATGTCGCCCTCCTTTTGGCAGTTTTAAAAAATGTTTTATATTCAATTTTATTTGTTTTTATATTGTAAGTTGCCCCAGACTGCCTGATGGCAGGAGGGGCGGGGTATTAAATTGAAAAATAATAAATAAATAAATAAATTTTTTACAGCCAGATAGGACAGGCAGGATGGTGGCTAGCACGACAGGAGCCTATAGAGCCCAATGGGATCAGGCCCTATTGTTCATTGGCTCAATAGCCTCACACAGATGTGGGAGAGGGACAGTAGCTAATGGCTAGGCAGCTTGTTGGGGAGAAAGGAGTTCCATAAGTCAGTCACACAAGGAAACTGTTCACTTTCCAGACTCTTCCAAGATAAATCAGGGTTCATTTTTCATCTGCATAGCAAACTTTGCTGTAGCTTAAAAAAAGATTGGTAACTTAGTCATCCTAGTTCTCCATAATTTCAATACCACAGCTTTGGATCAAACTTTAGGGCTAAAAAATCGCCAAGTACACTGAAGAGTTTTATTGTTAACTTATCTTTCAATTGTAAAAACCAACTTGTAGTAGATTTTCAAGTTTTAAAATAAATGGAAAATGTTGAGTGTCTCCAATTAGTGTTGTTTTTTTACCATAGTACCTACATTCAGGGAGGTTAAGCTATGATCATACATGCAGCCTGAAGTATGATTAAGTTAAGCATACAAGCTTTAGACATACTTTGCATATAACATCTCATACTGTAACTTCACCTGTAGTTAAAGTAAGGTGCTGCTTGAGAGCGTCTATTTTAAAATGCTGTCATGGAGACATAGGGATAATTAGTGACTTCCCATGCTTTTTGTGCCAAACTGTAAGCTGCATTAAAGCACCTATGATCATGGAAGTTGGCAGTGTGTTAACATTTGTGTGGTATTTTTCAAGCTATGAAGCTGGGCTTGCTGGAAGTGCCGATGCTTACAGCCAGGTGAAAGTTGGGCTCTTTGTCCAAAGGGAGAGTTAGCAGGGAGTTCTGGTTACATTCTGGATTTTGTAGGGAATGCGGGCACAGATGACTTCTCCTAAGCAGAGCAACTCTCTATCTTCTCCCAAGCGCCTAGAATCCAAGCACTTCCTGAATCTTTCCCATCTCTGACCCTCTGCTCTTTCCTCCTATCACCACTGTGGATGGAACCTCCCAGTTTTTATCCCCCTGACACCAGGTCAGCAGAGATGCATCTCTGGGCTTCTGCCTGAGGTGACTGCCTGAGCCATGCCATAGAGCTCTGAAACTTTGAAACATAGCTCCCTGCCCCACTATTCTTGTGCATGTATTGGAGTCTGCACAAGTGCTAGTTCTAGCCAAAGCACAGCTGTTTCCTTCCATAACAAATGGTTACTCAAAGGAAACCAACTCGAACAACAAATTCTTGTTGGGAATCCACTAGATGTTCCACATACCACCAAAGTGACCTGAATCATGCTTAGGCTCTGAAGCTATGGAGAGAAACTCCCTATGGCCTTGGGGAATGCTCTCTAAGCAAGTACACTGGTGGTTGTGACTCTAGTTTCCATTGCCTCTGCTTTATATGTGCCTCATGTTTTTCCTTTGAGGCAACACTCTGCTCCCTTGTGAGGAAATGAGAGATGTTCCTTCATCTTCTTATCCAGAGAGAGAGTGTTTTGCCATTTTGGTCCCTAGTGACAGAGAGGGAGACAAAGTGGTTCGAATGATATTTTTTGTTGAACCACCTGTTGGTGAGAATAAGCAAGCTTTTGGGCCACACAGGGCCCTTCTTTTCCTCAGGCATGTAGCATCTAAGTAGCACCTTACATCTTCTAAGTAAGATAAAAGATGTGATAAGTGCACAGTAATGAAGAGAACCTATCACTTCAACCATAGTTGTCCCAAAGCTTAGCTACCCAGCCACACTGATGATGCTGTTACAAAATCCTTACATACAGCCATGTAACTACTAGGAAGCTTGCAGGCTCAGTCTCTAACGGCTGAACTAAAATGAGTAACCAGCAGCTCTTCCTGTAGCTCTAGTGGGAAAGCTTTGAAAAGGTAAAGATCCAAGTTTGATGGCTTATAGTTTATTTTAAAATTTTGTGTTTTAGCAGTCTGTCAATAAATCCGTCACTGAGTACATTTTACAAAGGGGTGGCCCTCCACCCCTCCTTTAGATCTAAACTGAATTCCCTGTCTGCCATAGAGAAAAAGCGTGGCACAAACTTGATGTTGGGGGAGCCTTGAAAACTTACATGCATAGAACTGAAGGCATTCAGTTAATCCTCCATCCTGTTTGTGTTTTGCTGCCCTGATACTAAAGGAAAGAGGGCCTCTAGGGCTGTAATTCCTAAATGGATAGGGACAACCATAATGGAGGGTCATGGGGCCTCAGAGCTCTCCTCCAGGCACTTGCAGTCTTGTCTCCCTTCACTCTGAGGGGCTGCCACCTTGTGGGTGTTTCGATCCAGGGTTTTATACAAAGAAACCTGTAGAGCATCTACGTGGTCATTCATCCACACTTGCACCAGATATTTGGTAGCCATGGCACCTCCATAGAACTGGGGTGGGGTGAGGAAACTCCTAGGAGAGAGTGGGTGGGATGGGTTGGCTGGGTATGAGGAGGAGGGGTGGGACTTTTGCTTCATATATATTTCTATTGAGATTGTTTTCTTTTAATTACTAAGCTGCCTTGAGTATCTTCTGAGATGGAGCAGGTAAAATCAGGGAACACTCATCTGCTAATGTGAATTTGGAAGAAGAGTGCCACAGAACACACTTGAATTATGATGGGTTCCATTTTGACAGCTTGCATTTCTGTTGTCATCCTCTCTCTAGTGGTCTGTTGCTCTGACATATTCCAGAGCCTCTGTATTGCTGTCCAGTGTTCAGGGAGCCCAAGGAGAGAAAAAAATTGACTTCCTTACCTGGGATTTTTTTCTTTTGGAGGGCTCCCAAGACAGCAGTTCATCCCTCCCTTAGGTTTCGTAGAACTCTTGTAAGTAGTTTATACTCAAGTGGTGTGTGGTGGTTTATCTTAAAAGTATGATAGCACAGTATAGGTTAATAGAGTTTTGAAGTTGGGAGCTATAATACTGGAAGCCCAAGACTGAGCACCCCTGATAGCAGTGATACTGGAGAACATGATGGAAAAGGGGGTGTATGTCACAGCCAGGGAAGAAGCCTTCTATGGACTCTGTCCATTTATTTGGACATTGGGAGTGTTCTTCCACATGGCCAGCAGGAGGCAGCACTAAACTTTCAGCTGGGCATGCGTAGGGAGAGCGCTTCTTCTCTTCCCCAGTTGAAAGTCTGCCTCCGGCCACATAGGACCTGCAGCATGGGTGCTCTGCACCCTCATCTACTAGAGACCTCTCCAGGGTCAGTAAATCCAGGGCTTTTCTCTAGAGGCTCCTACCTCTCGCCTAGTGCGCTGCGGCGCCACCGCGGCATCTTCCAGCTCCCCCCCGATCCGGCCCCCAGGTACGGATCGGGGCAGAGCGGTTGCGGGGGATTGACCCCCGAGGTACACGCCGTGCCCCCCCGAGGGGTACACGCTATTATGGCCAAAATGGCCAAGACAAGAAGAAACGTTGCCCGCCGAGCCACAGCGGAGCAGGAAGGCAATGGCAGCGAAAACGAAACTGAAACCACCCACCATCCCTGCTTGCAGCACCAGAGCTCCAGCTGTGGAGAAGAGAAGGAACACGAGGCAGCTTCATCTGCCTCCATGCAAGTAAGGGGGTCCTGGGCAGAATCCCTCCAACAGTTCCAAATTGACACTTTTATGGTTTATGGTCGGGACACTGGGGTATAGTTCCGCCACACCACCACTAGGAGGCAATCGCAAGCTTCCAATGCTCTCGCGCAAGAACTTCCCGCCGAAATCTCCTCAGTTTTTCTTCTGCCTTCCATGCAGCAGGAGGCTTTTTCTTTTCACTCCGGGGAAAAAAAAAGAAGATAACGAAAGTAAAGAAGAATGCACAGGAAGCCTGAGGCTTCAGGCTTTGCTGTCGGCCGTGGCTTGTGTGACCTGCCTGAGCGCAGCCCGGTCTCCCTTTTCCCTTCTGCCGGGCTGACTAAGAACGGACCTGAGCAGCTTTTGGAGGGGGCCCTCAGCGATGGCGGAGACTGCGAAGACACGGAAGGGTTCATCCCGCGCCCAGCCCGCACCACCTAAGCAGCGGGAGCCTGACGCGGCGACAACCCGACAGGATGATGCACACTCTTCTGGAGTGACTTCCCAGACCGATGAGATACAGGCGGGAGGACCCCTGTCCGCTGCAGGCGTACAGCAGTGGCAGCTAGAGTCTATGCAGCAAATGCTGCGGACCCTCACAGAGCTGCAGTCCCAAGCAGCCAGGTCTAAAGGGAAAAGGAGGAGGAGCGGAACCTACTCCTCTTATGACAGCCCCCCTCGACTCAAATTCAAGGGGCGGTCCAAGCAGGCTGGCAAGGGCAAGCACAAGAGTTCCTGAGCCTACATCTTAACACCCCACCCCCCCCCACCCCCCAATTAATGCCCTGTTGGGATCCTCCTCCTTGGACGACGAAGGGGGTCGACGGGCTCAGTCCTCAGGGGCAGAGTCCTTGAGCTCCTCTTCATTCTCCCCTCACCCAGCCAAACGCAAGCGACAAGTCAGCCCCCAAAGGGCGGGGCCTAGGCCCTCCAATTTAGACACTAGGCTCAGGCGAGGACCTGGAACCAGTCCCAGCTGCTGAGACCCTGCCCCACTTCTCTAAGGATCTCGATAGGGAGCTCCCGTTTCCTCAAGCCCACAAGATGCTGAGCAGAGCTGAGTGAGTACTCTGCATTAAGCAGAATCAGTGCACAAAGAGGGAGTCAGACTCTTCTTCTGAGGAGTCTGACTCTTGACAGGGATCACTTATCCAGACTGAGCTCGGGATCCAGAGTTTCCAGGCTCGATTGTAAATTTGAGAGGCTCATACAGGAGCAATGGAGGCAGCCTACCAAGCCCGTCAAGCTATCCAGGACTCAGGCAGAGCTATATGAGTTTCATAGATTCTGCTCTACTGTCTTTGGGGTGCCTAAGATTGACGCTGCAGCTGCGTCTCTGGCAAGGCAATCTGTATTTCTCTCCGAAGGCCATGTATTGCCTAGGGATCCTACAGACAGAGGTGGAGACTGGCCTTCAAAGAAACTTGGAGTGCCTTTCCAATCTTCTGCAAATGTCAATTACAGCCTCATACGCTTTGCATGCTATCCTGAAATGGTTTCACATTAGCAAGGAAGTGACTGATGCGGAAGCAGATAAGCTAGGGGAAAATATATCCATGGCTCATTCCTTTTTTAGTGGCCTCATCCCTCGACTCTGTTCTGTGGGTGGCCAGGGGCATGGCAGCTAATGTGGCAGCCAGAAGGTGCTTTTGGCTCCGTTTCTGGAGAGTGGATTCACATGCCAGAAGTCTCTTGGTGAATAGTCAGTTCAAAGGAGCAAAGCTTTTCAGCTCGGCTCTTGATAGGGCACTCAAGCAGGCCTCAGCCAAGGAGAAGAAGACGTCACTTAGCCAGCTACAATCTACTAAATGCTTTTTTCGTTCCTTCAACAGGTCCTTTTCTGGACAACTTAGGGACTATAGCCCCTCCCGGCCCTGGAACTTTTTGGTGCGAGCCAGATGGTCAAGAGGTAGAGGGTTTTGTCCCTGACGCTACCAACAACCTTCACACGGTAGGAGGGGTCCTTCCCAGACCAAGAAACATGATTCCTGACACCCTTTCATCTCTCATTCCCATTGCCCTGGGGGAAAGGCTGCAATGGTTTTCATACAGGTGGCAGCAATCCACCTCTGACAGATGGGTGAAGGACACTGTTGCCAGAGGCTACTCCATCAAGTTCGCACATCGCCCCAGGGAGTCCTTCCGGTCTTCTCCCAAATCCAGGAACTCCATCAAACATTCAGCGATGCTAGTGGAGATCCATAGGCTTCTGGATCTCTGAGCCATCGAGCCTGTCCCACCATCAAAAAGATTTACGGGACTATATTCAGTCTTCCTCTTGGCTCAAAACAAGACAGGAGGTCACAGGGGAATTCTGGACCTGAAGAGGCTGAACAAGTTTCTGAAGTATCAGCGGTTCAAGATGGAGACAGTGACCTCCATTTGCATGGCCATACATCCCAACCAGTGGCTTAGCTTCCCTGGACCCGAAGGATGTGTACTTGCATGTGCCCACCCTTCTGGCCCACAGGAGGTGGCTTAATTTCTTTTACCACAAATGTCATTGGCAATACCGTGTTCTACTATTTGGCCTGTCCTCCTCTCCCCGTACCTTCACCAAGGTGTTGATTCCCCTAGTGGCCAACCTGAGGCTCCAAAAGATCGCAGTTTTCCCATATCTGGGCAATCTGCTGATACGAGCCAACTCGAAGGAGGAGGCCATGTCACACGTGCAAACCACCCTTTCATACCTTCAGTATCACAGCTTTGTGATCAGCAGGGAGAAAAGCCAGCTGTCTCCCACTCAGCGCGTTCCCCATCTGGGGATAATCATAGACACAGTGAGGCACAGGGTGTTTATACCAGAGGACAGGCAATACAAGATCCGCCGATACTGCCGGAAGGCCAGACGGCCACGGTCGGTTCCTCTGACACTCCTAGCCTCGCTCCTTGGTCTGATGTCTTCCTGCTTCCCACGTCTGCAATGGGCGAGATTCCACACAAGACCATTGCAGGGATTTCCGCTCCCCTGGCTTCACCTCATCATGATCAAGGCAGCAAAGCATCTAAGCCTGGACAAGCTTACAGCAGAATCCCTACGCTGGTGGGAGGATCCAGATAGGTTTTCAGAGGGAAGTCCTTTCCAGGACCCGCCCAGGCAAACCCTGAGAACAGACTCCCCCTTCCCAGCTCCTCTGCTACATCTAGCACTGCCTGAAAACATATCAAGGCTTCTGTGAACGCAGCGTCCCAGCACCATGTTCCAGAGACTGAGACTCACGGGCTGGGGAGCCCATGCCAATGGATGGGCAGTTCAGGGTCGCTGGAGGCAGAAAGACCTTCGTCATAGCATCAACTGGCTCGAACTGAAGACAGTCCGGCTCGCTCTCCAGCGCTCTCCCAGAGCACTCAGACATCAGCACCTCTTAATATTCTCAAGACAACTCGACGACAGTAGCATATATCAGCAATCAGGTAGTTTCCAGATCTCCAGTCCTCCATCTAGAGGCCACTCTTTTCTTAGTGTGCAGAAATCCATCAGCCTTCCCTGGTAGCCTGCCATATCAAGGGGAAAGACAACGAGATGGGGGACTGATTGAGTCGCGAGGAGGCAGACCCGGGAGAGTGGAATCTCGACCAGACAATCTTCGAGCGAGCGGTCCAGAGATTCGGCAAACCCCACCTGGATCTCTTTGCTTCACAGGTGAACACCAAGTTCCCTCTCTTCCTGTCCACACTTCTGTAGGGCAGCACTGGGGATGGACACTTTCTTGCATGAGTGGCCCATAGGTTTCCTTTATGCCTTCCCTCCGCTCCCGCTCCGGGGGCGAACTCTGGCGAAATGCAGGCAGGGCAATCGCAGTCTAATTCTGCTAGCCCCATTCTGGCCTCGCAGGCCTTGGTTTGCAGATCTCTTGGAGATGTCAGGCAGTCACTTCTGGAGGCTCCTGCAAATTCCAGACCTGCTCAGGCAGGGACCCTTGATCCACGACAACCCATCCTTCCTCAAACTGACTGCCTCGCCCTTGAATCTGGGGCCTTAAGAACTCTAGGCTATCCGGATTCAATTATTCACACACTCACAGCAGACAAGAGAGACTCAACCAAGAGAATCTATCAATCTTCATGGAACTCGTTTGTCAAATGGTGCAGGGAACAAGGTTGTTCCCCTCAATCTCCCACTACATTACAAGTCTTGCAATTCCTTCAGAAGGGTTTAGATATTGGGCTCAAGAGCCCTACCCTAACTCGACAACTCGCAGCCATTGATTCTACCTTATCTTCCCTAGGAAAAGAGAGGCTCTCGTCTCATCCTCCTATTTGGAGATTTCTGAGGGGGGCTCGTCAGCTAGCGCCGCCAGTGGTCCATAGATTCCCAATCTGGAGTCTGAATTTAGTCCTCAATGCACTTAGCCTCCGTTTGAGCCTCTTTCTGAGGTCTCTATTTTCTGTCTTTGTAAGTTACTTTCCTCATGGCCATTATGTCAGCAAGGCGAGTTTCTGAACTTGGGGCGCTTTCCATGGATCCCGCCCTCTGTAGCTTTAGGTGGGAGTCGGTTTCTCTCCGACTTGAAATCCTCCCACCCATTCGCCAAGGAGTGAGAGAAGGAAGAAGCTTCCCCTGAGGAGTGTGGGGGCCTAAACCATCCGTTTTTGCATAATTTAAAGTTTCACTGTGTGCAGGAGGGTTGGTTGTGAAGTGGACATTCTAGATAGTAAATGTAAATTGGTGAAACAGTCTGCTTCCCCCCCCCCCCCAACACACACCCCCCTTTTAGGGCTGCCTTTGCTGCTCCATAGAGTCAAGGTTTAGGTGTCTTGCAAAGTTTTCAGGCCTTGTGTAACTCAAGCAACGCTTTAGTCAAGGGGTTGATGTAGTTGAGAAGAGCAGTGTAAGAAGGTGTCATGGAAGAAACAGAATGGTTTAATCAGAAAGTCAACAAGCATTCTGTTAGTCTTTCAAGCCAATTAGATTTCCTGTCCAAGCCCTTTGAAACATTTGGTCCTGGAAAACTGCACCAGGATCCCTTCTTTGATCTGCAGCTGCAGAATTTGTTGTAAAAATTGCCTGTTGCAGTAGAATATAATTTTTCACCAAATAGTGTTCCAGGCTGTCTTGTTTTGCGAATAAAGCATTATAAGCTTGAACAGTATTATAATGAGGTGTTGTCAACTGAGTCTGCAGGCTGCATGGAACAATAGAAGCGTGAATTGTCCTAGCCATCTTACTTGAGGAACAGTAAACTGGACTTTGCCTCCTCTCTCTCCCCTTCTTCCTACAGTCTTCTCTTCCTCCTCCCCTGACTCTGCTGTCTCTGCTCTCAACGCCTCTCTCTCCTCCACACTTGACTCCCATGCCCCTCTCTCTTCCCGCCCTGCCTTCTCCCACAACCCCCGTCCTTGGCTCACCCCTAGTATCCGCCACCTCCGTTCTTGCACTCGTGCTGCTGAACGACTCTGGCGCAAATCCCATTCTCACGCTGACTTCCTTCACTTCAAATTCTGTCTCTCCACCCTTACTTCTGCTATCTCCCTTGCTAGACAACACTACTATGCCTCCCGCATTGAGTCCTGTTCTCGGGACCCTCGCCGCCTGTTCTCTACCTTTGACTCCCTCCTCAAGCCTCCCTGTCCTCCCCCTCCTTCTTCCCTTTCTGCTCAGGATCTTGCCTCCTTCTTCACCTCCAAGATAGACAAGATCCGCCTCGACATCGCTTCCCACTCCTCTCTTCCCACTCCCACCCCTCTCCCTCCTCCCCCTCCTTCTCTCATGTCCTCCTTCTCCCCTGCCTCCCTTAAGGAAATCTCCTCTCTGCTCTCCTCCTCCAACCCTTCCACTTGCCCCCTTGATCCCATTCCTTCCCGCCTCCTCACCTCCATTACTCCCACTGTCGCCCCTTCCTTCCTGCACATCATCAACCTCTCCCTCTCTACTGGCTCTTTCCCTTCTGCCTTCAAACATGCCACAGTCTCTCCTATTCTCAAAAAGTCCACTCTTGACCCCTCTGACCCTTCTAGCTATCGTCCTGTCTCACTCCTTCCTTTTGCTTCCAAGCTGCTTGAACGTGTTGTCTACTCCCGCTGCCTTGACTTCCTATCCTCCAACTCCTCCCTTGACCCCCTCCAATCTGGCTTCCGCCCCCTTCATTCTACTGAAACTGCTCTCGCTAAGATCACCAACGATCTTCTGGTGGCTAAATCTAAACGTCTCTATTCCATTCTTGTCCTCCTTGATCTCTCTGCTGCCTTCGATACTGTTGACCACTCACTCTTGCTGGATTCCCTTCACTCCCTTGGCTTTTGTGGCTCTGTCCATAACTGGTTCTCCTCCTACCTCTCTGACCGCTCCTTTAATGTGTCTCTCTCCAACTCCGCCTCCTCCTCCTTCCCCCTCTCAGTTGGTGTTCCTCAAGGCTCTGTTCTTGGCCCTCTCCTCTTCTCGATCTATACCTCATCCTTAGGCAAACTCATTGCCTCCCATGGCTTCCAATACCACCTCTATGCTGATGACACTCAACTCTATCTCTCTACTCCCTCTCTCTCTCCCTCTGTTCAAGCTCGTCTCATCAACTGTCTCTCTGACATCTCTACCTGGATGTCTCAACGTCAACTCAAACTCAACATGGCTAAAACTGAACTCCTTATCTTCCCCCCTCATCCTTCCTCTCCTTCCTCACTGTCAATAACTATTGATGGAGTCACCATCCTGCCTGTCCCCCAAGCCCGTAGCCTAGGCTTCATCTTTGACTCAGCCCTTTCTTTTAAACCCTACATTGACTCTGTTGCTAAATCCTGTCGCTTCTCCCTCCATAACATTGCTAAGATTCGCCCTTTTCTCTCTGTCTCGTCTGCCAAAACTCTTGTTCATGCTCTGGTCATCTCTCGCCTCGATTACTGTAACCTCCTTCTCACTGGCCTTCCCCGGTCTCACCTTTCTCCCCTCATCTCTGTCCAAAACTCTGCTGCCAGGGTCATCTACCTCGCCAGTCGCTTCGACCATGTGCAGCCCCTCCTCTCTTCGCTTCACTGGCTTCCCCTTCCTGAACGAATCCTGCACAAGCTCCTAGTCTTCACCTATAAAGCTCTTCACAACCTTGCTCCCCCCTACCTCTCTGCACTTATCGCCCTCCATACTCCAGCCCGTGCACTTCGCTCCTCCTCTGTCCCTTCTCTCACCCTTCCACGCCTTCCCTGCTCCCCTAAGCGCCTTCGTCCCTTCTCACTTGCTGCCCCCCATGCCTGGAACTCCCTCCCTGTCCACATCCGCCTTGCCCCCTCCCTTCATACCTTCAAATCTCTCCTTAAAACTCACCTCTTTCGCTCTGCTCTGTCTGACTCTTTATCCTGCTGAGCCACTATTCCTATACCTACGATCGGTTTACCCTTATCCTTGCAACATGGACCTGCCTGCTGTCATTCTCATCGTAACCAAGCCAAGTACGTGCACTTGAGACCTCGCATCTTCATGAATGTTAGACCCCTTGTCTCTCCCTCTGTTCCCCTTCCTAAGTCTCTCCCCCAGCTCCTGTCTCTCAGATTGTAAGCCCTAGGGGCAGGGACCGTGTCTATTTTATTACTTTGTAAAGTGCCAGGTACACTGCTGGCGCTATATAAATGTTTGTTAATAATAATAATAGTAAACATTGTTCACCATAGTACGCCTGATAATCAGCTACGTGTCTTCCAAGTGCCCAAAATGCTAGCTACCTGCTGGCTATCTGCCAAAATTCTGAAATATTTTGTCAGTACAAAAATGAGATAGTGAAAACTGAAGGTGTAGGTAAGAATTTATTGTTGGCCAAAGGCGGTAACAAACAGTACAAATAGTACAGAACTAAAATCAGAACCAATAAAATCTCCTTTACCCTTACTATGCATAATGTAGTATAACATTGTAACATAATGTATTACCAGTAAAATTCAAGGAGATACAACTCAGGTATCGCCCTGAAAATGATATATCAGGTTCAAAATATGACTGAACCCATACATATACAAATTTATAACAATTTGCTGTAAATCGCCACGATTAATAAAATTTGGGTTTAACATAACCTAAAGAAAAACCCTTGGAAGAGAATAAACCCTCCCCGTCAGTGTATACAAGGCCTTTCTACTCTCCTCGCTAGTCTTCTTATCCTACTAATTTCAGCTAATCTGGCAAAGTTTGCCACAGCTCTATTTATTGTGGGATTAGAATTGGACAAAAGAAATGAAATTTTCCAGGTAGTGCCCCAATTCTCTTTCCCCTCCAGCCACATATCCACAAATTTGGATCTAAAAATTTCATTAAATGGACAATCAAGAATATAATGTGCTAGATCTTTTACCTTATTTAGTGCTCAGGGACAAAGTCTTAAGTTACATGGAATACCCTTATACCTTCCCTCATAATTTGCTGAGGGAAATAGCTGCATTCTTAGTCTTGTGTATGCTGCTCTTGTTAGTGGATTCTCTGTGTGTCAGATAGGGCTCAAACTTGGAGGTACTTTTAATTTCGTTAAATCCTGGGACTATTGGGCAAGCCCTTATTGGGCCATCTCAGCCTGCATATAATCATTAAGAGCTCTATTTCTCATTTGCAGTTTAGCCTTGTTTAAAGAACCAACAGCTAGTTCTGTAATGGGTAAACCGTAAGTTTTTCAGTTTCATGGGCCCATAAATTTCTGTCCTTTGTCCATTTCTGTTCTAAATAGCACATTTTTGATAACCTATTGTCCACCATATGTTGTAGTCATAGCCAATATTTAAAAATTGTCATTTTGATCTTGCATCCTGCAGGCAGCAGGCCAAGTTCCAGCTGAAGGTGTACAATGTAACATGAATTGAATTTATTTTGTGTTGTGGTTTTTTGTTGTTGGACTTTTATTCTGCCCCTCCCCAAAGGCTCAGGACAGCTATCATCATAAAAAAATCATACATATAAAAAATAAAACCACACACAAAATACTTTGATTTTAAAAAATCCTAACCTGGTCTGTTGAATGCATGGGCAAATAAATAGGTCTTGTACTGCCTCCAGAAGATGCTCAGGCTAGGACTTAGGCAGACGTCTAAGGGAAAAGAGTTCTCGAGTTCTGGATCAACCACTGAGAATGCCGTTTTGCATGCCCTTGTCGTATGGGCCTGGTACAATGATGGAACTTGCAAGAGAGCATTCTTGGCTGACTTTAGAGGCTGTGATGGAATATGATGGGAGGCTGTCATTTGGATATGTAGGGCCCAGGCTGTTTAGGGCTCTATAGATCAAAACCAGCACCATAAATTGGGCCCAGAATGCTTTTGACAGCCAGCATGGACTCTGGAGCACCAGTGAAATGTGTTCTGGTGACTCACCCCTGTCTGGAGGCAGGTGGCTACGTTCTGCATCAGCTGTAGGTCCCAAACAGTCTTCAAGGGTAGTCCCACATAGCATGCATTGCAGTAATCTAGCCTGGAGTTAAAACAGGAACTATGGGAATGATTCTATTTCTCGCCTCTTAAACTTCATTCTCTAATTTTGAAATGAAATTGATGTAGAATTTCTAGAACACTGCATTATTTAGTTCCAGCATGCCCTGGAAGACGCAGGTTGTGTACAACATAGGACTGAATTTTGAGGCTCCTGAGAGAGTTGAAGTATTCAAGACTCCGTTATCTATTATTTTTATTGATGACTTCAAGGAAAGCAGTGATTCTGGAATGTGTTCTTGGTTTGGGTTAGAATTGTAAGCATAGGTGCTGAAGTGGAGGATCTGATTATCAGGAAAACTAAGGTACCTGAATTGTTTGGAATCAAAGTGTTAGCCTACTTAGAGCAATGATTTAAAATTGTTAAAGGATTCCAAACTACTTGGGAAACTCTAGAGAGGGATCGTTTCACTCAGTACTGTCTCATAGATGTCTAAATTAGTAGACTTGAAACTGCCAGTGTCTAACAGCATCTTCGTCTTATTAATACAAATTAAAAACATAGGAAGTTTTACTTTGGAGTTGCTGATATTTGGCCTTTCCTTGTTCCGAGCTCTGTTTTGACAAGTGGCGAGTTATGGTGCAGCCCCATTTCATAAGAAGAAAACCATAACTTGTTCTGGAATTCTCAATGTAGGTGATAGATAACTGAAATTGTTGTGATTCACTGGGGGGTGGGGTTAGGGCAGTGCAGAATTTTTGCAAATCTGGTGAGTAGGTTTTGGGGGTGTATAACTTATCAAAGTTTAGCTAAATATTTCAGCAACCATTCTAATTTTGTTAAAGCTACAAGGAAAATAGAAAGTGTTGCTTGGGCCTTGGGAGGAAGCTTGTGTGCGTGCTAATGCTTATAACACTGTGGGTATGTGTTGGGACTGTAGTCTGAGTTATGGGTGGCACGGCATCTAGATAAGTGTGAATGGGGTACCTTCAGCATCTGCTGCTGGGGCTGTTGCTCTTACGACCTCCTATTTCTGTGGAGGAGACTGGCTGACAGTATGAGCTTGTGAGCATATAGGAAGGGGGAAATCCTGGGTAATAGCTTGAAGAGAATTTGTGGAGGCACAGCCCAGACAGTTGACCGAGAATGGCCACTGTTGGAGACAGAATGCTGGGTCGATGGACCATTGGCCTATCCAGCATGGTGCTGCTTATGTTCTTGACTGCCTGCTCTGAAGAAGATATGAGGGAGCCCCATGGGGAACACCTGTGTGTGGAAGGGAAAGAGTGTTCCCTGCACTGTGCCTTTCTGCATTCATTTTCTTGTTCCGTTCTTCAGAACTAACAAATTGTCAAAGAAGGAAGGGGAGTACGTCTGACAGAATCTGGTCCCATTCAACTGGATTTGCATGGGTTCTGCCCCACAGACCCTCTGTTTTAAGAAGATCCATTGAGGCTCTGCAAGTATGGCAATTTAGGTCAAAGTGTGGGTTGTAGAAGCAGCCATTTTAAATGCCAGCAGGGGAAAGAAGGAATCTTTGAGCTGCTGCTATGGTTTGAGATCTAGCTATGATAGCAGCCCAGGACTATTTTTGCTGGTTACTTTTCCTTGCAGAAATTTGCTGTGAGCCTTGGAAAGGATTTAGTGAAATTATACTTTTAATTTTTATAATATGATTTGTAACTATGGCTGCAGGACCCCATTTTGGTAGTTAAATAATTCCACAGTACCAAACAGCAAAGACGCTTGTGAACTGCTGATCTAGGGGAATACCACGAGGGTTCTTGGTACTAAGGTAGTTAGACATTTATTCAAAGTGCTCCTGTGCTGTCATTTTCATGAGTCAGACTCTGCCTACTCAGACTCCAAGTCTCAATCTGTTCCTCAGCAATGGGTATGAGCAGAAGATTTGTCCTTCACTAACCTCTCCTCCTGCCTGTGCTTTCAGCTCCCTGGAGCTGCCCCCACATTCAAGCAGAACCAGAGATTCAATGACGGCACAAAGCTGCTGTCTTCAGGCAGTTTCTGTGTGAACCTCTATTTGCTAATACAGTGAGATCCACTTAACCAAAATTTTGAGCTATGCAAGTTCAACTTAAGTTGAAGTGTTTTCCCGAACCCATTAGTCCAGCAAATAAACATTGCTCCTTGTGTTGGATAAGTCGACCTCTCTATTCTGCTAACCTTCATCTTTAGCTGAATCTCTTTAAAAAGGTGGAGGGTACTGTTTTTTTGGAGACAAGGTGGGGGCGGGGGGAACAGGAAAAATGTGCTCCTGTCGAGGGGCAATCTTAGCATATATAATATCGGGCAGGATAAGAACATAGGAAAATGTCAGGGGAACATGTGCAACAGACTACCACTAAAGGTGAAGCATTTTAATATAGTTTGAAAATAGATTCTATAAATTACTGTCGAAATTTATACAAATGATTATTTTAATACGTAAGTGCCGTTAACCAGTAAGTGCCTCGTTCTAAGCCCTAGGATGGGCAAGATTCCCCACCCCCGGGTAGGGCAAGGTACCCGAGACCTTGAAGGCAATTCATAATTCTAGATGAATTATACTTGTGACTTTTATGAATTTTATGATATTTATTGTATTTTACTCCTGTTTTTTCTTTTTTTTTTTTTACTATATTTAAATTTATAGTTGTTACGGCCTAAGGCTAAACAAATAAACTATTTATTGATTGATTGATTGATAATAGATTTGTGGCACTTAAAAGGGATTAGGCAGGAGAGGTCTGATTTTCCTTAAAGTGAAAAATGAGTCCACTGAAGCTGTAAGAAAGAATTGGGAGTATGGCTCTCAAATAACATACATTCAGCATCATCCTCTCTACTTGTATCTTTGTGTGTTAAGGCCGCCATATCCATGCTCACAATCACCTTTGTGGACTATCATGTGCATGTACACTTCAGTAGATCATATATCTATTCGATGCCTGCTAAAGGCATAGTCGAGAAAACTGCAGTTACTCATCCAAAAGGGCAGAGGTAAAGTGGCACTGCTGCCCTGTCACATGTAGAATTCCATAATTCTCGATTTCCTTCTTTGTGGTTAAAATTTGTGGTATTCAGTATGCTAGAAAGCACAACAGAATAGAAGTGTTACCTCCGCTCTGTGGTAAAGTTGTTTTTTGGGTTGTTTTTTTTAAGTGTATTGTGAAGTTAGGATTTTTGTATAACAAATTCTGAGCTAATTTGGTGTGCATATGCATCTTGTTTGCAGGTTTGTAAACGTTTAGAAGTAAAAGAACTGCCTTAGTGCAAGTTGACTAGTGCAAAAGATAATTAGTACTTAGTAACTGGATATGGACTTTCAAATACTTTTAACTATAAAAGAGGTCAAAAAGAGCATACATTTTAACTACTGAGGCTGGCTAATCGCTTCCATTGGCTCAAGATTGCAACTCCCAAAGACTTAGGCTGCTTTTAGATGTGCATAGCACACACATGGCGTGAAATCACGCCGTGTGTAAAATAAAATCCCGCGGGCAGGGTTTAGACACGACATTTCACATAGTATATAGCCAGTCGTGGATTCTTTCAAAACTGCAAACTAAATACCAAGGTATTTAGTTCATGTTTTTTTGCGTGACCAGCTATAATGCATGAAATGTCATGTCTAAACCCCGCCTGTCGGTTTTGTGTACACAGCGTGATTTCATGCTGCGTGTGCGCTGCGCATGTCAATAGCAGCCTAAGTCTGGGAGTTGCAATCCTGAGCACGTCTAAAAGTGGCCTTAGATGGTTCATGATTGCATCAGTTTTTTTGCTTTATGCGACTAGCTGAGATTGTCTATGAATTTTTGTGTGTGTGTGTGTGTGTGTGTGGAGAGAGAAATATAGAGATTTCTGTTTGATAGCAGAATAACCTCAAACTAAAACATATTGGATTATCCACAGAGAATGGGGAATTTGTCAGTCAATTAATACCAATTAATCTCTTAATAATCTTGTGGTTACAGAGATCAGCCGATGGGTCAAGTCCCGAAGATGGTGAAGGTAAGAAAACGACATGCGTTGAATTAGTTACTGCCTACAGAGAATTGTTACTCTTACTTGTAGATTTTTACGGCCATTATGGTCTACCTAGGTGACCACCTGAGCAGAAAACTTCATATAGTTATCTTGAATCATAATTTCTGGCTGAGCTAGAACGTATCTTTTACAGAGCTGTCCAGTCTTGACTTAACGGCTTTGACTGGCTGAAGGAGAATCTATCACATCTGTAAGCTGTTTAGTAGTTACCCTGTTAACAAATTGCACTGTTTCAAGTCCCAAAATTAGTTTTACAGTCATTGGGTATTTATTCTTTTGCTAAATTAAAGATCTCACTACTGTCAGAAATATTCTCATATAGGTATGTAGAGTGAGATCAAATCACCAACTTAATTTTCTTCTTGATAAACAGTAGATGGTGCTGCTTATGTCACCTCACTATAAGGAAGGCTTTCTATGCTTTGAATCAATTCTGTAGCTCTTTCTTGAACTCTCTCACTTTTCCCACTTTTTTTTTTAATGTGGATCCCAGAATTAGAAATAGTATTGCAGTGACAGGCTGTTTGCTGACGGTACGGGAGGGAGTGGGAACTTATGGCAGGAAAACTCAAGTGAAGCTCTGATCGTGGATGTAGGGGGGAAACGTCGTCAGGCAATTCTCACAGAGATTTCATTCATGGATGACAGGGCTCAAAATCCAGCTCTGTCATTCATGAGTAAAATCGCCATGCGAATCGCCTGATGACGTTTTTACCCCCCACCCGTGCCATGAGCGGAGCTTCACGTGAGTTTCTGAGCCATAATTTTGCCTTGCTTAAATTCCACCTCCCCTCCCGTACCATGGGCAAGTAGCCAGAGTCTTAGTAATGCTGTATGCAGAGGGTTATCACCTCCCTGCTCCTAGTCAGATTCCCCTGCTTAATTAAACCTTCAAGGATTTGTGCTAGCCCTCTTTGCCACATCACTTTGCTGGTGCATGTTCGACTTGTTATCAGCTATAGCAGCCCTAAATCCTTTCTGAGATGCAGCTTGCCAGGATACCATCCTTTATACCGTAAATTAGATTTACAATACTTTTTCTTAGATATACAATACTTTTT
This sequence comes from Sphenodon punctatus, assembly GCA_003113815.1. Classification (NCBI taxonomy): domain Eukaryota; kingdom Metazoa; phylum Chordata; class Lepidosauria; order Sphenodontia; family Sphenodontidae; genus Sphenodon; species Sphenodon punctatus. The sequence continues at coordinate 95,378 of QEPC01012321.1, forward strand.
CCTACCTTGCAGCCAGCTATATTAAATTAGAGTTGTATCTCTCTATGTAAAACAAGAAACTCGGCCTATTCGGTTTATCCAAGATTAGCTCCGTCTACAAGTACCTACTTGGGAAGGAGATTTTTTATATTGGAGGGTTCTTTAAAAACTATCGAAAGACATAAGTAAATCTGATGACAGGAAGCCGAAACAAGATGAATCTAAACTGCAAACACACAGCATATAGCAGGGATGGGCAAAGCTCTCAAGAGCCAGATAGCAAAGTTTTCCTATCACCAAGAGTCACACAAGACGATTCACATTGATGTATATGTGGTCCCCAAATTTTAATAAATAAATAAATGTTTGTCAAACTTTTAAATACAGTAGTATTTAAAAAAAATTAATTATTATGAAAATAGAATCCCTCATTTTGAAAAGCCCATGAGTTTGAGTTGCACAAATGAAAGGCAGGAGAAATAATGTAGTTTGGGAAGATCCAAAATAATGGGCCATCTGTCTCACTTCAAGAGTTGCACACCCCTAGCGTGAAGCACCAATTCTTCCCAAAGAGACTGAGTTCTGTGCTGTCACTCTTGTAACTATTTTCCAATGCAGGACTCGGGACACCGGGGGAAAGGAGCTGACTGGTGTAGGTCTTTAATTTAGCCACTTCCCCAGTGTAACCAACAAGGGGAGGGAATTTATATCTTTTACTAAAGGCTTCAGTCTTGTAGTGCATATTTTATCATACGCTGGACAGAAAACAAGAACGTGAACAAGATCCTCGATAGCCCTAAGATTACACAGGGAGCAAACTCTCAAGTTTTTATCCATTCCCTTGTACCGCCCTTCCATAAACATTGAGGGGAAATTCTGGAAATGGAATAAAGTGTATGCGCGCCTTAATTGGGGATCCTGCTAGGTGTAAAGATAGCTATGGTTCAGAGCCTCCAGTTGCATCGCATGGTACTCTGGACCACATTTCTGAACCCTAACTTCACATTGAGTTCTTTGCAGATCCTGATCTAATACTCTGTGTTTGACTATAGTCATAGCCCTGGCGTAATCACATGCATAGAAGAATTCTCTTGAAAAGCCTAAGTTATGAATTTCTTCTTCTATCAAGGTACTCTGTCCCATACTCCCACCTGATATTAAACCAATGAGGGAGGATTTGTCCTGCTTATAGATATTTAGTTTCAGCCAAAAGGCTATCATTGATATCATCGCCCTTACTTTAATTGAGGAGACCTTTGTCTCTGCACACAGTAAGGCCACTGGTGTTCCACTGGGGACTCCAAGAATTTGTTTTGAAATTGGTCCAAGTTGTCCAAAAAACCTCACCCCCAATAGAAACTGCGTATAGAAGTTGGGGGACCACTTTTGCAGCGAATATACAGAGAACAGGGGGCACCAATTGGCCACCCTGTTAATAATAAAAAGAAACTAAAGCAGCAGTTGTTTTATTTACCTGTTGCTTTGTATGATGAAAATGACTTCTCCAGGTACCTGCTGCTGTAATGTGGACTCCCAAATATTTGAACTTGTCCACCCGCTCAATCGTTGTTTGACCCATTAACCACTTATATGTGGTACCAACCCATCTCCTGCCAGTGACTAGAACTTTGGTTTTCGTGTAATTGACTACTAGGCACTCTTGACTACAGTAGTCCTCAAATTTTTTGAGAGACCACCTTAGTCCTATCCGTGTTTGAGATAGCAAGACCACGTCATCAGCATAAAGCAATATCGCGATGCTTCTAGCGCCAGTGTTCGGCGGATGAAGGTGTTCTTATCTCATAAATTTCACGACGTCATTAAGGAAGATGTTAAATAAGGCCGGGGCCAGTATACATCCCTGTCTAACCTCTTTGGCGACAGGGATAGATTGAGTCAAAGGGAAAGAATGTGCCACCCTTACTTGCATGCTGTTACTTATGTACAATTGAATTATTGAATAAAGAAGACGTGGATCAATGGTAGTCCTACTTAACTTATTCCACAATCTTACCCTGTCTATCGAATCGAAAGCTGCTCGAAGATCGACAAAGCATAGATAAAGGTTTGATTTTTTTTATTCTGCCCTGGGTGCTTCAATCCCGTATACTTAGTTATTATATGGGTTAGGACATAAATCTGATTTACCGTGGACGTAGGAATCCTGCTCTGGCTCAAGGATGGATTCCTGATCCATCCACTCCTGGAGTCTAGCTAGCAAGTACATGGCATAGAGTTTGCCTACCACACTCAATAGGCTAATGGGCCTGTAGTTCCCTGGGAGCTGTGGGTCACCCTTCTTATAAATTGGAACCACAATGCTTGCCAACCATTTCTCCGGGATACATCCCGAGTTGTTAATGGCGGAAAAAACTTCTGCAAGAATCCTCGACCACCACTCTGGTTACAATTTCAGGAGTTCCATAGGAATATAATCCCCTCCCGGGGATTTCCCGGATTTTACCTTGCATATCAACTCCTTTACTATGTCAGGAGTAACAGGGTCCCAATGCGGCAGTTGGTCTATTCCTCGTATTTTTATGGGCCTAATATTGGGATCGCTTTGAAACAAAGTTGTAAAATGCTTCTCCCAATCATTATTTGATACCTTGGTAGCCCCCCATGCCTGTGCATTTGACCCGGTATTTTGTACCATAGACCAAAACCTTCTAGGATCCCTATCCTGTACGGCCAGCTCCAAGGCTTTCCATTGGCCCTTGTGGAAAAGCCTCTTTTTGGGGGGCCATCAAGAATCTGTACTGTGTCCTGGTGTCCAAAAATACTCTAATCAGTTGGGATGGGCGTAAATGAAATCTCCTGGCCTTCCTCCTCAGAGACCTATGCGTGTGCTGCCATTCTTTATCAGACCAAGCCGGTGCGCTGTGTGTTTGGTACCTGGGTAAACTAGGGGTGGTCAGGGTAGATTGAAACAGATTGATAATCCCCTCAAAGTCCCCAATAACATCCCCAGAGGAACTCAGAATCCCCTTTGCCAAGGAGAGTGCTGAATCCAGGCCCCGTAGGTCCTCGCATGCCAACGCCACTTAGTCGGACCATTTGTTTCTCACCAACATTAAAAGTTGATGTGGGAGAAATTGCCACATACATCTTGACATTGTTTAAAATCTCACTCTCCATTGGATAACAGGAACTTCAAAACCTCATATCTTAAACTACACAATGGATTTTTAAAATCCAAACTCAGGAAATTACTAGAATGCACATTTGAATTTTCTGCCACCTCTACACTTCCAGATAGATAACTTTATACACATTTTTGCCCATCAAGAGAGAGTCGCAAAAGGTAGAAAGAACAGTTCTGCCTCCAAAATTCAAACGTCTGTAACTTTCTTGTTTGTTTGATTTCCCTGAAGTTTGGACAGCTTGTGCTTCTCACCCAAACAATCCAGCTACAACATTTTACACTAGTTAGTAGGGTAAATCATCTTGATTTTATAAGAAGTAAAAATGTTGTCATTTTTAACAGAGTGCAAGCAACCTTAACTATAAAGCCGCTCCTCCGGTTCTATTGTAAGTAAGTAAAAGTTTTTATTGTTTGGCAAAGCCTTTAACAAATTTACATAAAATATCAACTAGTATACACACTTTTAGTCCAAATGATAAAAATAATAAGAGTCACCAAGACATACTGGTACAGAGCCAAATTTGCGGCTAGATACTAGACCCTGGGTATATGTACAAGGATTAAATGTTTCTTGTATCACTCTAACTACACAACTGTCATGGGGCGGCAAAACTGATTGTCGTATTCTTAGAAAAGCCAGACCAAATCTAGCCACTGCCCTGGCTTGATCTGCATTAGTTGTACTTAACAAACTCTGTGAATCCTTCAATGCAAATTCATGTCGTGTATCAATCCAGCCCAAGTACTTACGTCTTGGGGCCTCCAGAGCAGGGCACTGGAAAAACATGTGCCCTAGTGTATCTACCTCCCCTAATGAGCATAAAGAGCACCACCTAGCCCCCACGGTATCTGCTTATAACGCCCCTCCAGAACCGCCGATGGGAACATATTGGTTCTCATTTTAAAAAGAACTATCCGTTCTCTGAAATCCTCCCACGCGAAAAGATAGAATGGGCCAGGGATTGCAAAGTTATGAGGTTTATAGGCTGGGGCAACCTTCTGTACAGACAAGGATTCTCCCTCCAACTGGAGAGACTGATCACGGACTCTTTGTTTAATTAGGCTTCTTGCGGATGCCAATCCCAGATATGAGAGACTCTCAGGAGAAAACCCAAGGCGGCTCACCTCTTTCTCCACTACTTTTACCCAGGCATCCCCCAATCCACTCCTGATAGCCTTTTCTGACAGGGGAACCTACGCAAGAGGGGAAGAGGACCACCCTAGCCCAGTATGTAGTCAGGGCTTGGAGGGCATATGCTCTTAATGGTAAACAGTTGGCCTCAACTCTCAGGAGTATCTGAGGTGTACCCCTCGGGGCTCCTAAGATTGCATGCAAAAAACCATTTTGGATGGGCTCTAATTGGGACAAAAAAGCAGTGCCCCAGATGGGGAATGCATATAACATCTGGCTGACCACTTTTGCTCGAAAAAGCCGGAGAGCTGGTAACGCTAACTTCCCCCCATTACTGTAAAAAACCTTCAAGATAGCCGTAGATGTTTTCTTGGCTAGTGCTAGCACTGCCGTGAAATGGCCCTTCCAACCCCCATGGGAGGAAAAAAACACCCCCAGGTACTTAAACCTTTGTACCTGTTCAACAACATGTGGGCCGATTGCCCAACGATGTACCTTTTTGTGCTCCCCTAGACCCTATCACCAAGAACTTGGTTTTGGTAAAGTTTATCTTCAAAGATTCAGATTGGCAATAATCTCCAAATGCAAGCATTGCCCGGCGTAACTCAACAATGGTCTGGGAGATCAACACGGTATCGTCTGCGTACAGGAGCAAGGCAGTCCGGCATTCGCCAATTTTCGGCACGTGCGAGTCAATCCGCTTTAGGGCGTGCACTACATCATTTAGATATAAATTAAAGAGTGCCAGTGCTAATAAGTATCCCTGTCTTACTCCGGCACGCACCCGAATTGCCTGCGTTAATGCCCCAGTCCCGCCATAGCGCACTCGCAATGAGTTTTGTTCATGGAATTTAATCAGAAGAAAAAGAAGTCTAGGGTCAGTGTCCAGGAGTCTTAAGTTTTTCCCAAAGGCGCTCCTTGCAAACTGTATCAAAGGCTTTTTCGAAATCGACAAAGCACAAAAATAATTTCCTTTGGGGTGCAACATACTTGGCTATTAGGGAAGATAACACAAAGATATGGTCCGAGGTGGCCATACCCTCCCGAAAGCCAGCCTGTTCGGGCTCTATGATCTGTTCCCTAGTAGTCCACTCCTGGAGTCTGTTCAGTAATAGCTTAGAGTATAATTTAGTCACAATACTGAGCAGACTAATTGGCGATCATTTCCAGGGTCTCTTGGGTTGCCCTTCTTGTAGATGGGGACAACGGTACTAACCCTCCATGAAGTTGGGAAAAAACCATTGTCATTAATGAAGGTGAAAAGGGGGGCCAACAAGTTTGCCCACTATACAGGGTTGTTTTTCAAGATTTCAGGAGAAATGAAATCAGGTCCTGGTGCTTTCCCAGGTTTGAGCTGTATTATGAGGGAAATCACCTCCTCCTGGGTAACCGGGGGCCTGCTCTGAAATCCAGTTATGGGATTAGTGTCCAATTCCACTATTTTTTCCTTGGCAGTAGCAAACAAAGCCCCATAAAAATGCTCCCACACTGAAGGGTGCAAACTTACTCTGCCAAAGTCACTATCTCTAGTCTGGGACCTCCGAATGATATCCCAAAACTTCCTCAGGTTCCTTGCATTCACAGCGCTTGTGAGTAAAGCCCACTGTGCCCTGTGATACTTCCCTAAATTGAGGGATAGCAGTGCACGATATTCTCTGCGCGAGATGGCCACTTGGGCCCTTATGGAGGAACATGGGGTAGTTTTAAGGGCTCTTGTCAAGCCCCGCAACTTTGCTCTCGCCTTACGGCATTCCCAATCAAACCAACAAGGTGTAAGTTTAATAGGGTAAGTTGCATTCCACCGGTTCCATTTCCTGGATGTAATCAAAGGGGTCAGTTGCTTTAATAAGGATTCATATCTGGCCACTGACTCGGAAGACTGAGCCTCTATCTCAGTCACCAGGTCAGTCGCTGCAGGAGAAATCATAAATTCTGCCAAGGCCTCCACAAGATCCTCCGACCACTTAGCCTGCACTAGCGGTAATCCTAGATCCACCTTTGGAGTAATCGTGCAAGGGTCAAGTGACTCGGGCAGGATCCCTGGAATAGAGAGACACAACTTTATGGGAAAGTGGTTGGACAAATGCAAAGGAATTACCTCCAGTTTAGAGATTGTAAAGAACAAGCTGGGGGAGATCATAAAAAGATCAAGCACACTGGAGCCCTGTGGGGAGTGAAAGGTGAAATTGCCCTCTAGGTCGTCCCAGACCCGCCCGTTTACAATAACTAGGTCAAGGTCCTGCATTAGCCTCTCCATAAAAGCCCTCGTAGGTCCAACCACTCGGTCCATAGATTGCCGGGGAGGAATATATAAAGGATCTGCAGAATCCTCCAGCCCGGATAGGACCTGCAAACCAGAAGCATTACCCAGTCTGGCGTTGAAATCTCCGCCGCATATTAGCAGGGCATCCGGGAACCTTCCCGCTACAGACTGCACCTGCTCAATAATAGTATCCCAAATCTCTGGGTCGTAATAAGGGGATTGCGTAGGTGGGATATAGACATTTGCGATTATCATCTCCACCCCGGAAAGAAACTTACAGTACAAAAGAATAAAACCAGCTTTAATGATGCTAAGGCACTCCACGTGTGCTATCAGAGGCGAAGAGTTAAGCACCGCCAGGCCCCCGCTATGCCTACCATATAAATGGGAACCAACCACAGCCACTGAGAGTTTTAAATCCTCTCCAACTTCCTGAGCTCAGCGGTTCTGTCAACCATGTTTCCTGGAGGAGGACTATATCCTGTACCTCCAGAAAATGTATAAAATCCGGGTCAGACTGGTGTGCCCTCCACCCCCATATATTCCAGGAGGCTAGAGCACAAGGCCACTCCATGCCTCCTGCCAGTCATTGTTTCCCGGTGGGAGGGGGTTTGCCCCACTGTCTGAGTGATCTTCCCACTGGGGGAGGGGGAGTTACACTCAAGGACCTCCTAGGGGCTGGTAATACAGCTGTTGATGATCTCAAAAGTGACGAGCCCGCTGATGTCAAGGGCTCGGGATTCATCTGGCCAATTTGGGTTACTCCATGAGACCTATCGCAGGCTCCCTACTGTAAAATAGGTGATGAAGCTAAACACGGCTGGCCATGCCCCTGCACCGCCAGGGCCTGCAATGGATACACCTGGGAATTGGATCTGGCCATTGACGTAAACAGGCACTCTTCCCGTTCTAAAATCTCCATTCCTGGGTTAGAACCCTGGGAAGGGGTCCCTGTTGGGGAATGGATAGAAGATAGCCTACCACTTAGGGCAATTGAAGCATATTGTGACTTGATAACTGCCCGTGGTGGTTTCTCCAATATGCCAGTTTTAAGGGGACCTGATTTCAATTCTCCCAATTGCATATACAAAGCCTCAAGTCGCTGCAAGAAGCCTTCTTGGGAGGATATAAGTGCAGGTGTTGGAGCTCAAGGGTCCAGCAATTTAGTAGACGGCCCTCTCTCTCCCCTTGGAGTTCTACGCATTGGTGGTTGGGTATCACTTGGGGTGGGGGGGAGTCCTGGACATTCCCCAGGCAAGGTCCACATACCTGATAGTGAGCCTTAGCACAATGGGGCTGACCTCCTTGGGCTTATCCCCTCTCGAGCTGCCGGTTCCCTGGCGCTTCTCTGAGTTTGTGGTGACTCTGGGGGAGGGGGGGTGTCTTGAATATCCTGCCTGCTCTTACTATTTGCTCCTGGAGGTGGCAGTTCCCCCTATACTTCTCACGGCCTGTGCAGGAAGGGCCTGGAAGACACACCCTACAGCCACTGCCTGCTCCTTCAAATGGGATTTTGGGGTCATAATAGCGGGTAAATCGGGAGTTGTAAAAGTGACCAGAATCACCTGCCTATCAGGGGTATAAAGGAGGGAATCTACCGCACTGATATCTCTCCTGGTAACTACCACTTTTTTTAATAACAGCCTCAACCGTTCAGCAATATCGAGGGGAGTATCCCACGCCAATGTGCGGCAGCCAAATGGGGAGGCAATTGTAAAAATAAGGGAGCATGGTCTTAGCCCAAAGGCTTCCCCTTTGTCAGACAAAATTGTTAATGGAGCAATTGGGGGGGCCCGTGCTACGTGGTCAGGTTGGATGCCCCGTGTATGAATAGGTCCCATGTGGCCCAAAGGTCTCCTGGTTAAGGCAGAGGGCGAGCCCTGGGGCTCTCTATTCCACCCCTGTTCCACACCAGTACCAGAAGCATGCATAAGTCCCACCATCACGTCCATTCTATCCTGCATAGAGGTCAATGTGGCGAACATAAATTGAAGGGTCTCTGTTGTCAACATGACATGGTCAGTCAGGAATGCGACTAAATGTTCCCCCGCCGGTGGTTCAGCCTCCTTTAAAGGTTGCCTCTGGTGAATATGGGGGCTCAAAAGGTTCCTCCGCTGAGACCCTACCCAATATGCTGGCCCCTGGGTGGCTGGAATTGAATCCCCATGCTTAACAAAGGGCAGATAAAAGTTTCTGGTTGGGATAGGGGGTGGCTGTAAGATGGCCCTTCCTCTCCTTGCCGGAATATCGATAAAGTTGTCCAACCTTTGTTGTTTAAGGGTCTTGGGACGAACGACCATACCGGCAGGGTGCTCTGGGTCACTCCGCCTATCTGTTGGGAGAAATGGCCTCAAAGGAACTCAAGGCGATCAACAACAGGGCCCGGCACACCCGGCAGCTCGCCTAAGGCTGCACGCACAAGGGCGCGCCCTTGCGCGCGTAGCCCTTAGGCGCGTGACCGCAGGCGCGGTCCGCCTAGTGGCGCGAGGTTTAAATAGGCGTGTGTCCAGGTGTTGTCAGTCAGGCTCCCAAGCTGTCAGTAACTCCCCAGCCCGCTCCGCTCTGCAGCTCGTCCACCGGTCGCATGTCCCGCTGCTCCATTTCCCGCCCGGTTCTATTGTATTACTGCTCCACCAGTTATTTTGTCATCCAGAGTGTTTACCAGCAGTGTATTTGTATTTTATTTCAGATAATCTGTAAAAAAAAAAAAAAAAAAAAAAAAAAAAAAGAGAAATTGAATAGAATTATTACTACTACTACTACTAATAAGTTCTATAGCACTACTAGTCTGTACAGATAGAATTATCAGGACCCAACTATTGGATGACACATTTGCAGTTACTTTTTCAGTTCTATCTCTTAACCAATTTCTTATCCATTTTGATACGTATTACATTGATCTTTTATGGGGCTAATGTGCTAATTTGAACGTTACGTGGTACTAAGAGTTTCCTCTATTTATTTATGCTCCACAGAGTCAGACCGAGAGGATGGGAGTTACTGCCCTCCTATAAAACGTGAAAGGACTTCATCTTTAACACAGTTCCCTCCATCACAGTCAGGTAAAGACTGCCTAAGACGTTTCCAGTAAGAAAACTAAGTAGTGCATTTGTTTAATCCTTCAGTCCTTCCATGAGCTTCTTTGTTGAGAGATTGTGTCTGATCTGAGAGCTAGTAGCCTTTGTCCTTGCCTTTTTAAATTTAGCCCTGATACTTTTACTTGGTATAGTGTAGGCCTTGTTCTGATAAAGCAATTACTCTGAGGTAGCAGCTGGAGTGAGCATATAGTGCCTACCAGTTTGCACACTCCCTGAGTAACTTTCATGCTTACCCCGCTTTAAACAGAGGTAAATAGCTCCTATTTTATGAGGATAAATTATCCCAGAATTAGTGCTATGGGTTTTCTTGGAAATTTTGAATTAGAAAATTTTCTGATGCAAATTTTTTGGAAAAATGTCCAATGCTCTAAATCGATTGGGATTTCATTTAGCATGTTTATTTGATTTATATGTAGTAAACAAAATGCAAAAAGTACACTGTTAATTTTATGTGCTGGATAAATATCTCAATTTTTTTTACAATAGCCAAAAGTAGTTGAACTGAAATATTTAATTCAGAAAAAAGATGTTATCTTTTTTATTTATTTAATATATTTATACCCCGCCCCTCCTGCGAACATCTTATTATGTTACTAATTAATTTTATGAAACAATGCATTTTTGGAACCGAAAAATCTTCCGGGGAAAATATAAGTTTTTTCATTCCAGAAAATTTTCCATGGGAAACTTTCTGCTCCACATCACTGCCCAGAATGCATAAGTCTCCTTGAATATTCAGTGGTAAATCACCCCACAGTACTATTTGCAATCATTACACACTTGACTGTACATACCCAGCTCACTCATCCTTATATGACTTGTATTCCAAACCCTTTATAATCTTTGTGACTTTCTTTTGAATTTTCTCCAGTTTGTCCACATCCTCCTTAAAAAACAGTAACTAAAACTTGGCGCAGCACTTGAACCAGTGGTATAATTATGAGTGGTGGGTAGGAGAGATGAATCCCCTCCAACTTTAAGAGCAGAAGAGAAATTAATATCCATTTCCCACATGATAATTGGGTCTCAAATGTAGTTTTCAATGGGAGGAAAAGGTTGGGGGTGGGGGAAATGGGTAATGGGCTAATTGAATTTTTTTATATATATGAGGGAAAGCTGTCTCAATAGCACTTTAGGAAAGTGGGTGGAGTAGAGGGGGGCAAGATAGAGGAATGTATCCTTAGGGTATATGCAACATCCATAAGTTAATGCCTGCTGTATTAAGAACAGTGATTGAGTATAGAGCCACCAGATGGCGCTGCTAATTTTATATGTACATGGAAGGGAGATGGGGGTTTGCAGTTGAATTCCTTTGTGTAACCGCTCCTTCCCTTCTCTCTCATTGTCTGTCTCCATTTTGTCTTCTTACTAGCTAGATGTAACTTAAGGATCTGTGCCTGAGAAAGTCTTAAGTAAAGTTCTGTGTTTAAACCTTCAGCTGCATTTGTCGGTACTGATTGTGAATCAGTTCTTACTCTGCAACAAGTATAAACCTACTAGGGGTGTGTCCCTGCTGTCAGAGACATTGCAAATGGGATAGGCAGGGAGCATGCTAACTCTGGAGGTGTTTATTATTCCACAGGAATAAACTTTATTTAAAGTTTCAAACATCTCAAAGTTCAGTTTTCAAATTATTTCAGTGATGATGGGGGTTTCTGGTTCGATGAATGGGGCATCTATACATTAGCGTGGGGCTTTTCTGGGTCAGGAGTAGGGGTGAAACGAGAATGGAAAATATTCTCGCAGCCCCAGCAAGAATTTGCTATGCTTTTCGAGAATCTCATGAGATTACCAAACCTCAAACACTCTGTGCATGCACAAAATGACCGCCATGACTATTCTGCGCACAGGTGGCCCCCTGGCAGCCATTTTGTGCAGAGCATTTTTTGAGACTTTAGAGGATCTCACAAGATTCTTGAAACCCTAAAAATACTCTGTGCATGTGCAGAATGACTGCTGGGTCAGATGCGCTGAATAGTCGTGTGGTGACCATTTTGTGCATAAGAGTTGTTTCTCTTAGAGACTCAAGAACGAGTCAAGAATTGGGCAATTCTTGACTCATTCATGAAAATCTTGTCAAGAACCCGGTTCTTGATGAGATTTCATGAACAACAAGAGTGAGTTTCAGTCCTATTCAGGAGCAGATCCAGAATTCCCACCACTGTCACTTAGCCCAAGTTTATGCCATTGGCTCCAGTCGAAGTCTAAGAAGTGCCAAGTATTTTGAATACATTGCCTTCTGCTATTGCAACCAAAATGTCATTCTCCTCCTTCGGAGAAGCATCACAATGCTAACTTGCACTGTGTGGTCTGCTTGTAATCCCCATATTCTTAGCAAAATTTTTGCCCAGCCAGTTGTCACCCGTGTGTGTGTGTGTGTGTATATATATGTGTGTGTGTATATATATATGTGTGTGTATATATATATGTGTGTATATATATATATATATGTATGTATGTATGTATATTTACCTAGGTTCATCCTCATTGAATTTCATTTTATTGCTTTCAGCCAAGATCTCCAGTTTATCAAGATTATTTTGAATTCTAATTCTGTTCCTCAGTGGCTGAAATCTCTTCCAGTTTTCTCATCTTCAAATCTTATATGTATATTCTCGACTCCTTTGTCCAAGAGATCCATCATGATGATGCTCTCAAGACAGGCCCCTGTAAAATGTCACTTGATACCTCCTTCCAGCTTAACAAAGAAACATTGATTATTAATCTTTTGGTGTGACTTTTAAACCAATTATGTACTACTTATGGTAGTAGTTCTAGCTTACAGGGTGGCCAGAGTTCCCAACCCCAAAGGACACGTACCAGAATCTTGGCCAAGAGCCACAAAGACAAACGTGTGTCCCTTTTGAAGCGGATCTTAGGCTGAGCGTTTCCTTCTTTGTGATTGGTCAGTAGTGCCAGTTCTCTGCACTTCTGGCTGCTGAGATTGAAGAGTGGCTGCAGTTCAGCTGCTGAGACTTGGGTGCACTGATCCTAAAACAGGACCAATAAGGCAGCGCAGAGCGTGGGATGACTGTGGCTGAAAGCGGCACTGACATCGTGCGAGAGCGGCATGTGGCTCACAAGCCACAATTCGTCCACCTTTGATTTATTTCATTCCTTCTAAGCCGGTTATGTTAAAGAAGGCAACGAGACTGGTGTGGCAGATGCTGCTCTCTCTACTTGCAGAGACTGGGTCTTGGTTCCCTCTAACCAGATTCACAGTTCTTCACAACCAATACCATTTTTTAAAAGAATTCTCAGCTCTCCAGTGCTCTCCTGTTTGCTGTAGGACTCCAGGGCATTTGACTTGGGTTCCCAGAACTAAGTTTCCAACACAAGTCTCTTAATTGCCACTCATATTTGCTATCCTATGGCCTTGTTCCAGGGACCTCCTCCCAGTTCTTTCCCAGTTTGGAGGCCGCTCCTCCCAGGCTTCCCTGGTGGTTTCTCCAGCTAGGCTTCTAGCCCAGCTTTAACTGCCCAGGGCATACTCAGCCATCTGTCCCACCCAGTAAGGCACAAGAGCCCTCACGTAGGTTAATTAACCCTTGGCTGGGTCTCTGGTGATTAGACATTCAAGGTGAGCAGGAGCAGCTCGTCCTGTTGCTGCTGATTTGACCTGACTTTTTGTTAATAAATCGACACTGTTGCTAGTAATCATGGCATTCTCCTCAAAGTGCTTACAGATTGATTGCTTTAGAATTTGTTGGAATAACTTCCCCAGTATTGGAGTTCGACTAATGGGTCCAAAATTCCCCAGACCTTCCTGTTTGCCCTTCTAAAAGAAGGGTATATTTGCCCTTCTCCAGTCTTCTGTGATCTTCCCTGTCTTTCAGGAGTTGGCAAAAATAATTGCTGATGGCTCTGAGATTTCTTAAATTACTCTAGTGTGATTTTCATCCAGCTGTGTTGACATACATTTTTCCTATCCTGGCCTTCATCCTTGTCTTTTTTGCTAATCATGCGATGACAACTTAACCTTGTTTGTGAAGGCTAGCACTGAGAATTCCTGTGTCTGCATCCCAAAGATGAGCTGCGGAAGCTGGCTTGAGGAGAGGGAGGGAAAGGATGAGGGAATCCAAGCTCTGAGAACACTGTGCTGTCACAGGGCTGCAACATACCTGCTCCTAGAATCCTCCATCTGAGGACTGAGGAGACTGGCATTTCTCTCCACATCACCTTTCCGTCATGTTGAAACTGTTGTGATGCGTGTTCCCTTGCAGCATCTTGTTACAGAACAAAGTGTTCTTGCAGATGTAGCTTTAGATATACATTAGTATTTCTACCTCTCTACTGAAGATCTATCTTCCTGTGTTAAATCCTGCATCTACGGGAGTTTTTCACAGATGTATTTACTCCATGACTTCAAAGGAAGGCAACAGATGATAAAGGGTATGGAAAACAAGTTGCATGATAAAAGGCTGAAGGAACTGGGTATGTTTAGCCTAGGAAAGAGAAGATTATGGAAGACATGATAGCTGTCTTCAAATATTTAAAGGGTTGTCACAAATAAGGTGGCAAGGAACTGTTCCACATTGCTAGAGAGCTGGACTGGAAATAGTGGGCTCCAATTACAGGAAGGTAGACTTCAGTTGGATATCAGGAAACATGACCTGTTTGGCATGAGAACAAGTTGCCTAGGTAGGTAATGGGCTCTTCATCACTGGAGGTTTTCAGAAGGATGCTGGACAGTCATCTGTGGGGGATGTTGTAGTGGTAGACTTCCTACATCAAAGTAGGAGGTTGAACTGATGTCACTAGTGGTTCCTTCCAGCTGTGACATTCTGTGATCCTGCACCTCTTCCCATGGTGCATGGGAAAGATGCATCCTTCATGAGTGAGTACTCATGGAGCTGGTCCTGAACCAACGAAAGACAAGGCTCTGATTAGTCTGTAGTGGCAGACTGAAGAAGGTGGAGGGGGTGGTGTGGGTGGGATGACTGGATGTCCTGTGTATGCAGGGCATATGTGACCCCCTTCATTTCGCATGCAGTGTGAAGTTGGTGCCTGAGTGACCCTTTGAGTGAATCAAGTATGTACCTGCCTGATGCAAATCTGCATCCTCCCTTATTCTAGATTAAATCTCTAAATTCCACTTGTTACAAGGAGTGGAATGGATATAAATACTTGCTCAAGCTGAAGGGATTCTTGCCCAGGTTGCCTGCTCATCCCTGGAGAAACAGGAACTTATTACTGTTCTGAAGATAAATGCTCTATATTGATCTAGGACCTTCATGTTTTTGGAATGTGAGGAGACAGAGTTAAATTGAATGGCTTGTCAGACCACCACTGTTGTTCCTCCTCCTTCATACAAGGGGGTTATTGGTTCAGAAAATATCTTCCCAGTTATAGGGAGAGAATGCTCTTAAGTTTGTTTGTTTTTTATAGTAGTACTTCTCATATTGACAGTGCTAATAAAACTAAAGATGGCAGACACACCATGTTTATTCAGTCTCTTAGGTGCCTAGATGAGTATGATTCCAGCTGTTTCATGGGAATTCTGCCAGAGGATGTGGCAAGGGACAGCCACTCTTAGATTCATTCTATCCCAGTTCTTTAAGTCAGTTTTCTTGTGATGGGTATTAGGTTTGTAAGATACCCCACCACCACCATCCCTATCTCTGCCTGACAGGGAGTTCAGTTGGTTACAGCATCATTTTAACGTGAGTCATTTTTGAGACTCCTGTGGAATGAGCTTGATACGTGGTAGGATGTCCCTAGAAGCAATTGACTTATGAGAATCAAGCACTCAACCTTCAGAATTGGATCCACCTGGTGCCAAATCCTCGTTTAGACTGTGTTTAGACCATTGGGAATGTCTCTGTGGTGTAACTTTTCTTTATATGAACATCAATACAGTGATGATGGTTATAGATTTGGGAGGTCTCTGAAGTTTTCAGTCTTCAGGATATCCGAGAGCTGAGAAGCTGAATGTTGGAGGCTTAAACCTAGGAAAGCATATCTGAGCAGTTGCTTTCCAATTGGTGTAGCCATGCACACATTATTTGTGGCACGCACGCACGGACGCACGCACGGATCTGTTTGACCCCCCAAGAGTGGTACTCGGGCATATTTGGCTTCCTGAAAGGAGGAGAAATTATTTTCTTTTTCTCTGTAGATGGCATGGCACAAGATTTTGCGCAGCCCCTGTCCTCGGCTCTTCTTTGTTAAGAGTGCATGATGATTGTGGTAAACTGTTCACTTGCGTTTAATTCTCATGCTCTTTCACAGAGCAAACACCTACAGGAGGGTGAGCAATTTTCTTGTGGGAAGTGCTTGATGAATCCATATTTTAGGGTTTTTGTGAAGTTTCCAGCGCAAGCTCTTGAGTCTTGGAGGTACTTGAAGTTGGAGCATACACAGGGTAGTACCATCAAACCTGCTTTCAGATGTCTCATGGTGAAAAATGAAAAGTTCTTGGAGAGTTATCCTCACAGCTCCTGCTGTGGAAATGTGAGACATTGCCCAAGAGGTGGTGAACAACCTCACTCTTGACTAGACAAGTGTGGTAGGTCTGTTTGATATTCTTGATTGCCACGCACTCACATTATGTTGCTGAAGGGGGAGGGTCTTTCTGATGAGACGCCATCTCTTAGTAACACTTTTTTCTTGACTGCAGTAACAAAGAACAATGTATTTATGCCATCAAGCTTCTGTGAACCTTCAGCAGGAAATTCTGACTCGGAACCAGGTGATCAGCCTAATCTCTTTACCTCTAATTAATTGTCATGGATGGGTTTATTTATTTGTTTTCATTTTGACTCTGCCCTTTCCCAAAGGCTCAGGGCAGGTCACTATTATATTTATTTATTTATTTATTGTTATATATATATATATATACTCCCTTTCCATGGAGGTTTGCCGAAGCCTGAGCATTTTCCAGAGGTGATGCAAAATCCATTTATGCCATATATTATAAAAATGCAGACTGCAAAAATGTAAAAATTCCATTTTAAAAACAGCTCTCCAGACCCTATACCAGGAGTGTGCAACGTTCCTAACCCCAAGAGCCATGTACCAAAATCTTCTGATGGTCAAGAGCCACAAAACACACTCATGATCCTTTAAAGCATCTCTCCTGCTTTATGACTGACTGAGCCAATGCTCTGGGTTGCTGAGATTCTGAGAATCGGCTGTAATTCAGCTGCTGAGATTCAGGTGCAATGAACAAAGACACAGAACCATTAAGACATCACAGGGCCCAGGACCCGCCCCTATACAAGAGCCACATTTGAACTTCCCAAGAGCCTCATGTGGCTCCCAAGCCACAGTTTGCCCACCCCTGCCTTCATACCCACCTACCAAATTCCTGGCCAAATAAATGGATTTTGCATCACCTCTGGAAAATGCTCAGGCTTCGGCAAACCTCCATGGAAAGGGAGTTCCTTTGTTGGAGCCCCCCCCCCCCCAAAGAACACTTTGAGCCCCTTTGCTGTACAAATGTGTACAGCACAGTGATGGAGCGTGCAAGAGGATGTCACGGGCTAACCTTAAGCATCACAACGGAACATAGCTAAAGACCCTGTGTAGAGCCCAAGGCATTTAGGGCTTTATAAGTCAAACCCAGCACCAAACATTATGCCCAGAATACTATTGGAAGTTAGTATAGACTCTGGAGCACAGGTGTAATGTTCTCCCTCCAACTTGCCCCTGTCAGAATATAGGCTGCTATGTTTGCACCAGTTTCAGACAGGTTATGAAGGCATGGATGACTGGCAACATCTGGGTCTGAAAGAGAGGGTTGCAGCCTTCTCACCAGGGGGAGTTTCAGGAAAAACACTCCTGGCCACAACCACTAACTGATGATCCAGGTGCAGCAAGGGATCCAGGAGCACCTCATGGCTGTTGACCTGAGTAACTGACCCCATCAATGATAGTTGCCCCACTCTCACCCCACCAGATAAGTTTACAGGACTGCCAAACATAATCACTTCAGTCTTGTCTGGATTCAGTTTTAATTTGCTCATCTGCATCCATTCCCCAATGGCAGTCAGGGTAAGCACTGAGACTGCAGGACCTGGAACAAATGAAAAAGATAGAATTGGGTGTTGCTGACACATTGATGGTACCAGCCACAGCCCAAATCTGGTCTTGGCCAGTGGTCTTGGATACACATTCAGCAAAACAAGAGACAAGATGGAACCGTGCAGGACCCCACAGAGGAACCTTTGGGAGGGTGGGGGGAGAAGAGCAATCGCCCATCACCACTCACTGAGACCTAAATGGGAACCACTTAAGGGCGGTCCTGTAAACCCCAGCCAGGCAGAGGCAGCTGACTCCAGGCATTGGGAAGAGAGGGCAGATGAGAGAAGGGTGGGGGAAGAGAAAGCAGCGTCCTGAGGTGTGGCAGATTGGAGGTCATGGAAGAAGAGAGAGATTGGGCAAAGAGAAAGGAGTTTGAGACACAGCAAGAGGCAAAATGATAGTCTGAGATAGGAGGACACAAAACAAGAGGTCAGGAATGTAGCAGCTCTTGGAATATATTAGATCAAGAAGTAATTCTCATGGTGTGTAGAATAGTGAGTCTAGAAGTGGAAGTCAAAGGGAAGAGGTAGAAGTAGCAGGGTCAGAAGGGACGTGAACACAAACATTAAAGTCTTTGAGAATGAGAGTAGGAATGTTGTTGGGGTGTTAATGAACTGCACGGTAATGACACTGCAAGTCTGTGAGCATGTGTGTTGCACTCGCCTACATGCCATTGAGAGCCCAACCTAGCAAACCACCTGCAGGTAGGTGGTTGGACAGGGCTGGAGGGGAGGAAATGTCCTAAGGTACAACAGGGAGACAGGAGACAGCCGCTACCACTTTCTTTCCCATCCTCCTCAGGTATGGTAACCCCCTCTTGTGAACCCTGTGCAGTTACTTGAAGGCAAAGAGGGGGAAACGGGAGGGAATGCTGCAGCAAGAGAGAACTCCTGAGCACAAACCCAATCTGAACTGATTTGCTTCTTACACTTGCCCCTTCTCGCTCACATATGCACTCTGCCACCACCTCCTGTCCAGTTAGCTGCTGCAGCCTGTGGTTCTGGATGCATGCATGCAGACGTACTCTGCAACCTAACTGATGCCATGCCAACATGTGGGCACACGTTAGCCCACACGACCTTTCCCACATCCCCTGCCATGAGGTTGTGCTTGGGCATTCACCAACAAACATGTTCGTGACCCCTGACCACCTAAAAACCAATTGGGTAAACACCCACTCGTGAGTGGCTATTGCGATGTTAACGCCCAGAGAGGAGGAAGGTAAGCCAGGTATCCAAGTCAGTGACGGAGGAAAGCTGACTCAGAGTGAGGAATAAATAACAGCTGGGGGTGGAGTCGGGAGTAGAGGCAGATAGAATGAGCCTCAAAAGTAGAGAGAGAGTGAGAGGGAAGGGGTTTGGCATCGGCAGAATTTGGCAAGGAGCAGGCTAGCACCACCACCTTTTATTTATTTATTTTGCACATTTTTACCCCACCTTTCTCCATAGACGTAGGGTGGCTAATAACATTACAAATATAAAATACATTAAAATCTCTTAGAACCCCAACCACCCTTTATCCCCACCCTGCAACCCATCAATCCTCTTCCCTAAAACCCCCTAACCAATACCACCCAATCATATTCTTGGTTGCGAAATGCTGGCCCCCAAAAAAGGTCTTGCAGGCTCAGGCTTAGGCAGATGAGCAGGCTTGGGCTTAGGCAGACCTCCAAGGGGAGGGAGCGCCATAATTGTGGGGCAGCCACTGAGAACGCCCCCCCCCCCTCCCAGCACGCCCTCATTGTAACAACTTCACAGGCAGTTGGCACAAGAGGGCGCCCTTGGGCAACTTTGGAGGCCATGATGTGACCTAGTGGAAGAGGCAGTCTTCCATATCCTCAGGATAGGGTGAGTGGGTGAAAATATGTCTGACAAGGGAAAGGGCAGTGGGGGTGATAGTGTCATGCATGCGTTATCTAGGCTTCAGTAAGGACTAGGAATTGGAGAGAGTGAGAGAAGGGGATGATAAAATACTAGAATAAACAATAACAGACTCATAATGGTGTCGTCTTGGCTAGCTTTTATGTTTGATGGTCACTTAAGGCTAAGTCTGTATCTGTTGCTGAGGCAACATGGCACCAGAGAAAGCACTCCAGAGAACATGTGCGCTATCATTTGGGAAACATCTGCTTCTGGAATTATATTTTATATGTTGGTGTTTTTAGGACTAGCAAGGCTTCCCAATGGGAAATGTGCGAGCTCTGTATGATTCAGTGACAGACAGTGCCTTTTCCATCCTCTCTTGTCAGAGTGCTTTTCTTCTTTGCGTTTTGCTCAGTTTTCAGTTTGGCTCTGAACCCCAAAGAACCTACATTCTTATATTTTGTATTGTGCTTCTAGAAGAAAAGAGCAGTGGATTCCGACTGAAACCTCCAACACTTATCCATGGTCAGGCACCCAGTGCAGGTAGGTTTAACGCTTTCTGAGGCAAATGAAAAGCAACCAAAATATATTGTCTCCTCTCATTTCCTTAAACTAGTGCTAGTAGTATGTATCTAAACAACAGCTGAAAGAAGAACTTGCAAAAATGAGAATTCCTGTCAAATCCATGGTGTCCAATCCATCTGATGATGAATCGGGTACTGTGAAATGCAAAGATGGTACCCTCAGGTGCACATCTTTCAGCTCTCCCCACTTTCCCCCTGCTTACCTTTGCTGAGGCAGCAGTGGTGGCACTGACAAGGCAGTGGGACAATCTGGGTCTTGGGGGAGCGGGGGGACAATTGCAGTGGCATTACGGTTGATCTGGTGGGCTGACTGAGATTCCAGAAGTGCACTGGAAAGCACTTCCGAGACTTGGGCAGGTGCCAGCTGCCCCCTCCCCACCCACCCCCCAGCCTTAGAACTGGCCTCCAGGTGCCAAATTGTCCTGCCATCTCTACATCCCTACCACTGCCCAACTCAGACCCAGATTGCCCTGCCATCTTGCTGGTGCTCTAACTGCCCCTGCCCCCAGACCTAGGTAAACTGGGGAATTGGGATCTGCTACCTGAAGGTGTCCGTCCAAGCATTGTTGCTCTGCTGCAGGTACCCATACTGGTAAATGGGTACTGGTGAATGCCCAAAGCAGTGGCTACATCCCGGGTGGGTACCTGCAGGGAGCAGACCCACGACCCATCTTGGCTCGAATCTTAAATCAGTATTCTAAACGAGATAGCTTCCACTTCTTGTTTTGCTTTTTTGTTTGTTAAAAAATCTTCCTGTGTTTCATGGGCACTGAAGTTAAGGCTTTTTGATCCATGTGTGTAAGCATGTAATGAAATGAATGGCGGTGGTATCATTACCATAGGAGTGTGAGGAACTAAGAGAACACCTTTTCCTTGTTAAAATAAGGCATTCAAAACTTGTTTTGAAACTGTGTATGAAGATCCCGGTGGAAGCAGGAGTTTGTAACTGTTACCAATGATGATTGCTTTCTCGTGTTTTGTTCTGCTTATTTTATGTCCAAAACCTGACTTCAAAACAAGAAAATTTAGAAATATGCGAGGCAGGAGGAGGGATCTATGTATCTGACGTTCTCCTTGTCCTTAATATATGTATACATATATGTGGGGGGGGGAGGGAGGGAAGTGGGGATACTTAATGGCAGATTCATTTTTAGTGCAAGTGAGATGTTAATTTTAAGGGTCACTACTTTTTTCATAGCATTTTAATGGACCAAGGGTTCCTCTTTCATTGACTTTAGTGGAGAAACCCTCATCAGGGATTCCCATAGACTTCTGGAGTTGATCCATTCGGGGGTTTCATAATAAACTTTTTAAGGTCAGTTGGACTCTTGAATCCAAATGTAAATGGAAGAATTGTAGCATTTTATTTTCTTATAGAATTCCACTGATATCGATCTGGCTCCAAGAGTCAACCAGCATTAAATAGAACACCACACTCTAGATTACTATGTCATCAGTAAGTTTCATTTACACACTGCTTAAAAAATATCCTACCAAAGTCTGAATGTCTGAGAATTCCAGTATTTAAGGGAAGACCTAGTCTACCAGGTGTTACCTTCATAAATACACTCGGGGGACGCATACATTATGCACGCTTCTTCTTTTTTTTCTTTTTAAAAATAAAATAAAATAAAATTTTCTGAATTTTAATCACTATCTTTCTCTTTTTCTCTTGCTATTCCTTTAATATATCCTTTGGCAAATGTAGATTATATTAAGGTTCTCTTTGAAAGTTAGGAAAAAAATAGTAGACAACCTTTTCAATTAACCTTTTAAAAACCAGAAAAGATTTTTCTTCCTGTCGTCTAGGCAAATTTACTTCTAATTGAAGGTATTCCACTGAAACCTCGTAGTCTATCAGAAACACAGTAGTGAGAAGGTTGAGAGGAGGTTCAGTTTTGCAGCTGATGTGCTTGTACTTTCTGAGAATGCTAGAAAAGTTTGCTTCTGTGTTTAGGTCTCCCAAGCCAGAAACCTAAAGAACAACAACGAAGCGTGCTTCGCCCTGCTGTACTGCAAGCGCCACAGCCAAAGGCTTTCTCACAAATGGGTATGTCACCTTCTTCTTTTCTCTAAAGTTGTAGGCAGAACAGAAATGGAAGTCTTGAGAGTGCACAGTTTTATCCTAGAGCTCAACTGTATTTCAGTACATAATGAAGCATTCAGTGTTGGTGAAACAGACTTGTCTAACGTGAATGGAGATGTTGTTTCCAGCACCGGTGTTGCTTGGTTTTGAAAAATACAGATTGTTTGATGGAAACATAGTAAGGCTCAGAAATTGAGTCGTGCACTCACTTCATTTTACCTATACTTACGTTTTCATCTGTATTTTCCCTTAAAGGGGGGTGGGGGGGAGATTGAGAGCTTGAAAAACTAAATTAGAAAGTGTAAATCAGGGGTGGGGAACTTCATCCCCAGGGACCAAATACAGCCTGCAGCTTGTTTTTATTCGACCCCTTTCCAGTTTCTAGATTGGCCCCCTAGATCTTGTTCCCACCTCTACTGAAAAATTGAACTCAGGGTAAGAAAGCTGAGATGAGGGCATGTCCACAAGGGTACAGGACAGATCCATGTCTGGAACCCCCTTTTCCTGAGCATCCCATCTTCTATGTAGCCCTCAAGAGTTTTTACTAATTTTCAGAATGGCCCCTGGGAGGGAAACGTTTCCCACCCTGGTGTAAAGAGTGCTTAAATTTCCCATATTGCTTGTTAGAACGTATTCTCTGCCATTTGTATAAAGTTTGGCATTTTAAAAAATGGCAGCATCTCTTTTTCTTGTTTTCTTTTTACGTCGGCATCCTACTATACTTAGTGTCATGCTCACAGCTCTGCTGTTAACACTATTCCTTTCCAAACCCTGGTACTAAATGCCCCTGGGGGGAGGGAGGAACTAACATGTTGTAAACAGCTTGATTCTGTTTCCCTTATTTTACATTTTTCATCCAGCCTTTCCTGTCCCCCAGCACTGCTTTTATCTTTTCAGGAAATCCAGTCAGTTTCACTACTGCCAGGAGATCTGGTCTCCAAACAGCAACATTGGAACTGAACAGGGCTTGATGAAAGTGTAAAAAAGGAGAGGTGTGTTATAACAAGATTCCAAACAGGAGACCAGTCAGACCCCAGAGTGGTTGGGGTGGGAGATGGCCAGCCGAAGCTCCATGCTGAAGACGCATCGCCACCCTGTACCATACAAAATTATGCTTATCCTTATGCAAGATTGTCTACCATTGTTCTTAATTCATTCCATTATATGTAAATTATCTCCTAGCCAGCAGCATGCATGGGTCTAGTGGAACTTTCCCTGGTAGTTGATGGGTGTAGAATTGTAGAGGAGGAAATGAGATTTGAATGTAAGATGAGAGTAGTTTGGTAGGTTATTTGCAGGAAGTGTGCAAACTTTGAGTGCAACTCGATTCTTGTCGGGTTGGAGAAAAACATACGGGTAGAGGAGCGAGCTTAAGCCATGTTCTGCATAGGTTTTTCCTCAATAAATGCTACTTGGAGCCTCGGTTAAGCATTCGGATTGCACCCTCAGTCCTATTCATTTTATATATTAAGTTGAGGGACGGTATTACTTACAGGGAGTGGATTAGTGGTAGGTTAGTGGGTGGGATTGAATGGGAAGGAATGCTATGATCTCTCAGTGAGAGGGAGGGATACTGGCATCGGGCGGTGATTTTTGCCAAGACCCCTCACTGAGAGGAAGGGGTAAGGGTTACAAAGGAGGTGTATGGTGGGGGTTAGCGCAAGTTGAGGTTTGTGTCCTAGACCCTCTAAAGGGGGGAGGGGGTTGGGGTAGGCTATGCCTCGATCTCTCTTTAAGAGAGGTGGATTTGGGACAGGGAGGTGGTGGACAAATATTGTAATTTTAAAATTGGGTTTTAACTGTTTTTGTTTTCATTGGGCTTTTGTAGTTTTATTGTATATTTTCTTTATTTTTGCAGGCTGCTCTGAGTCTGTTGAGAAGGATGGGGTATAAATCAATAATAATAATTTACATAGCACCAGCAATGTACCTGATACTATACGATCATTAGTAGGAGACAATGGAAAGGGAAACCTAGGGAGAGACAGGGAAACATTCACATAGTTGAGAAGTCACCGGTGCACATGCTTAGTTTTGTTACATGGGAGAAAGACAGCAGGGTGAGCATCACTAAACAGTCTCTGGGGACTAGAAAAAGCCTGATAGAGGAGGAAGGTTTTCGTAAGGGATTTCAATGTTGGGCGGAAGGGAGCGAACCCATGTGTTCAGGGAAGGTGCTCCAAGCAGAGAATAGCATGGGAGAAGGGACAAAGACTCTTTAGACTTCATATGTTCTGAAACTGAACTTGTCAAGCATTAATGGAAGACTATAGTTTAGGTTTAAGTATACAAAATTTACTGTGTGAGTTTTGTAAGAAAATATTCTTTTTAAAACAACTTTAAGCCACATAGCAGCAATAAACTACATTGCGTAGTCAGGATGTGTAGCTTAATATTTTTCTTCATTCCTTGTATGTGAACCATTCTAGAATCTACCCAAATTATAATTAATTCTTCTATATTTTCAATATTTAAAAAGCTTGGCCAGAGATTCTGGTTTATTGACTGGGGAGCGCCTCTCCTTTCAGTACAAAAGAAATGGGTCCCCAGTTTCTAGATATCTATTCTCCTTTTGGTCTTTCTCCTGGGTGTGCACTTGGTGGGACAGTTTTTCCACGGCCAGAATGTTCTGTATTTTGTTATACTAAAACTTTAAAAGAGGAGAGGTTACCATTTTCCAGTAACTTGCAGCATAAAATCTTGCTGGTAATAAAAAAAAGAAATTAGTCAATCATTTTGACTCTGACTATTTTGCTTAACCTTCAATTGTGTGCCCTTTACTGTGTGACATTGGGTAGGCATCTCATGGGTTCTCCAGGATGCAGTGAATTTCTTTGATTTTCTTCCTAAATTATTTTCTGGGCAAAACTGCCACATGTCTGTATTAACTGCGGACGTTGACTATCTTTATCCTCCATCCCATATAAGAACCAATTCGTTCAAGTTAATTGCTTTTTCCAAATTCCCCTCCCATTAAAGCAAATGCCCTAGAGTTTCCAAACTTTTTAGATGTGCGGGAGATGAACAGTAATGATGGAGTCTTAACAAAAATTCCTAGATTTTATTCTTATTAGCACGCATTTATATAGCACCAGCAACGTACCTGATGCTTTACAAAGTAATGTAATTGACACAGTTCTTGCCCTAGAGCTTACAATCTGAGAGACGGGGTGTGAAGGAAGGGGAACAGAGGGAGAGAGAAGGAGTGTAACATTCACGAAGATACGAGGTCTCAGGTGCACGTGCTTGACTTGGTTACGTTGAGAGAGAAGGCTGGCTGGTCCATGTGGTGAGGATATGAGTACACAGACCTCAGGTAACAGATTGTACTGGATGGTAGGTATCAGCAGGAGATAGGAGAGGAAAGTAAGGAGTCGGGGAGGGCGCTCTGGAAGAGGTGGGTCTTGAAGGATATGAAGGGAGGGGGCAAGGCGGATGTGGGCAGGAAGGGAGTTCCAGGCGTGGGGGGCAGCTAGGGAGAAGGGACGAAGGTGGTTAGGGGAGGTGTGGGAGAGCGAGAGAGCGGACAGAGGAGGAGCGGAGTTGACGGACTGGAGTACGGAGGGAAATTAGCGCAGAGAGGTAGCGGGGAGCAAGTTTGTGAAGAGCTTTATAGGTGAAGACTAGGAGCTTGTGCAGGATTCGTTCAGGAAGGGGGAGGCAGTAAAGAGAGGAGAGGAGGGGCAGCACGTGGTCGAAGCGACAGGCGAGGTGGATGACCCTGGCAACAGAGTTTTGGATGGAGATAAAGGACTAAATTAAGAGTTAAGATAGTACATAGCAGCACTAATTGTTTTAATTCTCCCAGAAACAAAATCCAGAGTTTATAAATAGGATTCTTGAATGTTAAACATGTGAAAATCCACATCTTAATGCATCTAAACAACCATAATTCTACCTTTTTGTGATTACTTGCATACAATTATTATTCATGCATCATAATCGTAATTCCAGATTAAAGGAAATTGCTATTCCAAATAATTTTTAGATTCTCTCTCTTCTCCCCGCCCCCCCCTTTCTTTGAAGGCCTCTGCACAGTGTCAATATTGCATTTCCAAGCACTGAGGTCTGAAACTTAGCTCAGCTTGGAGTGGGGAGCCCAGTTGAGATCATCCGAATCTGCTCTATTTGTTTGGAAACTTCGCTTCTCAATCCTAGTTTTTTATCTACCATGGTAGAGATTAGATGCTGCTGGGATTACACATCTGTCAGATAAACAAGGGAAAAGATTAGACTTGTTTTGTCAGCAAGTTTACTCCTCAGCACAATGGGCCTCAGAGCAGGCACCTCTCTGGAGTTTGTTGCTAGATATAGTTTGGAATCTGCCAATGTGCCTGGGACTTTCCTTAGGGTGTTAAAGCTTGTGCAGACCTGGCTATAGTGAATGGGAAGCTGTTCACTAGGCACTTTTTCAATGCTCCGATGATGTGGTGGACCCAGAAGCCTGGTCCAAGGCTATGATACTGTTTATTATTTATTCAGATTTATAGCTTGCCTTATCCCTAGCTCTCAGGATGGGTAACAGCGCATAAAATATAGAATAAAATTTTCTGTGTCTCTGCACACTTCAGGCTCTGCTCCAGATGCGTAAGCAATCTCAAGGACCTCCTATTTAATTAGAACGGCATCTTTCAGTGCAGTGCTGTGCCACCATGAATTGGATTTTTCAACAGCCCAGAGCAACTGTAGCCGTGGCCTCTCCCTTTTTAGGAAGATCTTCCTAAGACAGCACAATGAGACTCTGTGTCATGTGCATTGCGTGCATTCCTCCACCTCCAAAGATATCACCTGCATCATCAAAAGAGTGATCGTTCATAACACCCTTCACATAGTGCTCTCAGGGTTCTTATAGGTCCTTTTAATCCTTACCTTTCATTATCACTTTGTCTGTTTTTGGAGACAGACATACAACCTTTTTCTCTGAATGGTCCTCCCTGACTCTGGATAGACGGGTGTTGGAATGCGTGCAGAGAGGATAATCCATTTTCACAGAAGCCCCTCAAATATACACATCTCTTCTAGTGCCTTCTCTTCCCCTCCCCTCCAAGTCAGTTCTACATCAGGAAATTCAATCTCTCCTGAACAAAGGGGCTGTCAAGTGGGTGACTAAGGTAGGGTTGCCAGAATTGCAAAACTAAGGAATGCTGTAGCGTTTTGAAATAAAGGCTGCTTCCTTACAATGGGGCACCTCTGGCAAACCTTGCCTAAGTGCTTCTTGAACACTAAGTATTTCCTGGTCCTGAAAAAGCTCTCTGAAATGAAACCCATCCTGGACCTCAGAAACATGAATTCCTTCTTTGAGAAGTTTTAAATCCTGTATGTTGATGCTGATCTCATAATTCTGTCCTCAAGGAGAGGGGATTGGTTCCTGAAAGACATTGGAACCCTTTCAGCGTCAGAGACCCATTTCTATTTTGCATTTCTCCCTGAATATGCAAAGTAGTTGTTTTGTTAGGGAACATTACCAGTTCAGGATGCTTCTTTGGCCTCACTGCAGCCCTCTCCTCTCCCCCCCCCCCCCCCCC
>QEPC01012321.1:162955-212711 GCA_003113815.1 Sphenodon punctatus
GGGTGTGTGTGCACCCACCCTCCCCCCCATTCCCCAGTCTCGCACACCTCCCCCCCTTCCATCCCAGGCCCCCAGCCCGGGGAGACACTGGGGCAGGGGGGGATGAGTGATGGGGGGACTCGAGGAGCAAAGGCTGGGGGCCTGGGCTACTTTACAAGGATGGGTCCCTGTGTTTTGGGTTTATAAATTATTTATTTTAAGCTTGATGTGCACAAGAGACTGGGGAATGGGGGGAGGGGGGTTGTGACCCCACCCTCCCGCACACCTCCCCCCCTTCCATCCCAGGCCCCCAGCCCGGGGAGACACTGGGGCAGGGGGGGATGAGTGATGGGGGGACTCGGGGAGCAAAGGCTGGGGGCCTGGGCTACTTTACAAGGATGGGTCCCTGTGTTTTGGGTTTATAAATTATTTATTTTAAGCTTGATGTGCACAAGAAGACTGTGTTTTCTTTCATCCGATGTTAACCCTGGGAACTCCTTGCTGCTGAGTTATGCCATGCCACTGGCCTACCGTCCCCCTGGCTTCACCTACCATCCCCTGGCTCCGCCCCTAGGCCCACCAGCCCGGCCTTACTGCCCCGTGCCCCTCCAACATTAAAACCCACCAGCCGCCCCTAGCTGTATGTATTCCATAATTATTGCGTGCCATTCCCCGTGCGAGTCCTAGAAGCACAGGAGTACAGCACCATTGACTGTACAGTCCCACCATGTTGTAACTGAACTCTAGTGCAAAAAAAAAAATAAAGCACAAAACTGTGACCAGACTTTGGGATTAGTACAATTTAAATGATGTCAAATCGTTGATAGATTTTTAATTGCACCTGCTTTGGTGTTTTCACAGCTGGCCAAATCAACCTTTGGTCCTGTGTACTCTGTAACACAATGAAAGTAAACTCCACAGCAAGAATAGGGCTGGGACTTGGTGCCCTAGGGGCTAGATGCAGCCTGTGGCTAGTGTTTGTTAGTCTCCTTTCCACTTCCTGGAACTGTCCTTGGATCCAGTTCCTGCTGCAAAGCACTGAAAGGCTGAGCTCAGGGGAAGGGAGCAGAGGTGAGGGCACGCAGGCAAGGGTTGGAGACCGATTCCTGGCACAGACCCATGATCTGGACTCTCCTCTTCCTGAGCACAACCCTTGAACACCCCCTGCCCCAACTTCTGTGTAGCCCTTGGAGCTTGTATTAATTTTCCAAGTGGCTCCTGGGAGGGAAAAGGTTCCCCACCCTTAATTTATATGATAGCAAGTCCTTGAGAGACTTTAAATTAATTATTATTGTTTTTATTATTTGTTGTTTGTTAAATTAATAAAGTCCAAGCAGTGTACCTGACACTATACAATCAGTAGTTATAGACAACAAGGTTAAACCTCCTTTGCTTAGTCTGCTACCCATATTCTCCTCGCAGCTGGCCAAACCATACAGTTTGGGATAATGCCCAGGGCCCAACATACTCTGCAAAACAATGGAACTAAATCCTGTAACAAGAACTCGAAGCTTCAGCACCAATTTTAATGTACGGTCTGTGGTCAAGCAAAATGATGGGATTTAATTCTGCTTCAGCTGCTGCTCTATTTTCCCCAGACCCCACGACCCACACTAATACTTTGGCTCGGATTCTGTGACACTGCACCACCCCACCCCACCCCACCCCCAACCCTTGGCAGGTAAAGGCCTATGGCCCAACAAGACCCAACTGCACATGCTTTCAGGCTGGGTTCTTCATCCAGGGAAGCCCTCCCCTACAGAGTGCTGTGATGGTCATGCACATCCATATGGGAAAAGGGCAGGAGATTCTCTTTGCCCCACCCCTTTCTGTGACATGTCCTGTTCCTTTCTGAAGTGCCCTGACATCACAGCACTTTGAAGGGCATGGTGTCAGCGTCATCTGAAACTGGGCCAGATCACGTTCATGTTGCATCTTATTCAGCTATGCTCAGGCCAGAATTTCCAACCTGAACCAGGGCTTTACTGCCAGATTTTATAGAAAAATAATGGGAGCATGCACTGTGGTCCAGTTATCACCCCTTATAGAGAAAAGTGCAGAATAGAAGTCGTCATTGGCAAGTCTTAGCAGACTGAGAGGTTACAAAATCCTGAGTATTTTGCTGTAGCAAAGTAATGGATTCTGAAATGCTGAATTCTGTAGTGTAGTGGAAAGCTTACAGATCCCACAATCCATAGGGTAATGGAAACCATGGGGCCCTGAGTAAGAGGAAGGGGCCATTCACACCTCTTAGAACTGCTATCCCAACCACAAGGGCTAGTAAATTTTGTTTTTTGAGTCCTCTTGTTTGGATCCCTTGCTGCTTGCAAGCAGCTAGGAGTATGCCCTCATTTTAAAAGTAACAACTTTGTTGGAAAACCTATCCTCTGCATGCATGAAATCTCATCGGAGCACACCGGAGTGCCAGTTTTGTGGGCTACGCATGAAGTGGTTTCTGAGAACATAATTAAGGAAGGATGGTCAGACTGGGAGGTTAAAATAAAGAGCTGACAGTCAAGCTTTAAACCCCTCCTATTTTGAAATAATGAACAAAACTGAAACCACTTATATTCCAGGACCTTGCCAACTAACCCCAGATGAAGTTCCTTGTTGACTGACCATGTATTCCTTGACATAATCGCTGTTTTACCCCCACTACAACTACTTTTCTGTCCATACATTAACCACGCTGATGCTAGTACATCTGTGTAATATAGATTTGCTTTTTCATAGTCAAACCTTTGCTGCAGCTCTGGTGACCTAAAAATAAAACATGCTTTGGCTGCCAGTCAGACAAGATTTGTTTTGAGGCTCAGTGCAATGCAAAATTTGGAATTTCTGGTTCAACATGAGTAATTGCACTCAACCGTTCAAACTATTCAACTGAGAAGTATCTTTTTGATTTGCAGATTCAGTGCAAGTTGTTTGTGTTTGATAAGACCTCTCAGTCTTGGGTAGAAAGAGGACGAGGATTGCTGCGACTCAATGACATGGCATCCACTGATGATGGGACACTACAGTCTCGGCTTGGTAAGATGAGCTGTTGGAAGTGAGTAATTGGGAAGATAGCATGTGGTACCCAGGCTCTCTCCTTGGTAGTTGGCTAGCTGAGAAATCAATCAAAATGAAGTACAGGGTTAAGTCTCCCAAGAGACATTTTCTCACATGCTTTCTGTAATGTCATCTGTGTTACTCAAAGAAAAGGTCCCTGGAAAAAATTAAATGTTATGCTGTCATACAATCACAGAAGCAAAACTAATATAGATAATTTCGCTGAACTTTTTGTCCTTTACAATGTGTGAAAAAGACCAAAAATTCCCATTCCCGGCTTCTGCCTGAGTC
The DNA here is from genome assembly GCA_003113815.1 of Sphenodon punctatus. Classification (NCBI taxonomy): domain Eukaryota; kingdom Metazoa; phylum Chordata; class Lepidosauria; order Sphenodontia; family Sphenodontidae; genus Sphenodon; species Sphenodon punctatus. The sequence goes on from QEPC01012321.1 coordinate 166,277, forward strand.
CAACTGACACAACCAGGCTCCTCCAAGCCTGGGCCTGATCTGTAATGGGCGTTAGAGTGCCATGACGCCCTAGCACTGACTAGTTCCTCTTGCTTAGGGAGGCTGGCCTGAAATCAAGGGCCCAGTCTTGAGCTTTAGTGTAGACAGTGCTACAGAACCAGAGGGATATAGTTCTCATGTGAGGCTAGAGCATATATTCCTTATCTACATAACTGCCTAGACATAAAAACATAAGTAGTGCCATACTGGATCAGACCAGTGGTCCATCGAGCCCAGCATCCGGTCTCTAACATTGGCCAGTCTTTGGCCGCTTGGAAGTAGTCCCCAACAGGTCACAATGGGGTGAGCTGTTCCCTGTTGTTCACTCCCAGCTCCTCACAGTAAGAGGTTACATTCCCCAAAACCTACCTGGCTAATAGCTGCTAATGGACCTAATCCTCCAGAAACTTGTCCAGTCCTTTTTAAAAAACAGCTATATTACTAGCCTTGACCGCATCTCTTGGCAACAAATTCCACAACTTAATTGTTCCCTATTTGCTCGTTCCACACCACTCATGATTTTATAAACTTCTATCATACCCCTCTGTCATTTCTTCCCCAAGCTGAAAAACTCTAACCTATCTAGCCTCTCTTTATAGTTCTTGTTGCCCTTCTCTGTACCTTTTCTGTTTCTACTATGTCTTTTTTGAGCTGGTGCGACCAGAACTGTGCACAATACTCAAGCTGCAGTTGCACCATAGATTTATATAGTGGCATTATGATATTTTCAGTTTTATTCTCCATCTCTTTACAAATAATTCCTGAAATCTTGTTTGCTTTTTTGACTGCTGCTGCATACTGAACTGAGGATTTCAGTATATTGTTCACAATGACTCCAAGGTCCTTTTCCTGATTTGGTAACTCCTAATTTAGAACCCAGTGTACATATAGTTTAGATTATTTTTCCCTATGTGCATCACTTTGCACTTGTCTACATTAAATTTCATCTGCCATTTAGATGCTCAGTCACCCAGTCTTGCAAGATCCTTCTGCAATTCTTCACAGTCCACTCGTGTTTTAACTAACTACAAGTGCCTGAGGGTAACGCTGTAGACAATTCTGTGTAGTCATAGAAATGGTGGCTAGTGATCTGCGAGAACTACTGTTGCTTCTGTTGCCCTGCACTGCCCTTCTGTGAGAGACTGAGTTGGTTTCTCTCTGTGTTCCACATGGTTTCCCTCTCTTTTAGGGAAAAGGATATATACCCAAAAGGCTTGGGATGATTTTTATAAGAGTACTTCAACTTTTCCCTCTTTCTTATGTACATACTATACAGCAGGGGTGGGGAACCTTTCCGCTCCTAGGGCCTCTTTGAACATTGGTTACAATCTCCAGGGACTGCATAGAAATTGGGGGCAACGGTTCTTAAGGAGTGTGCTCATGAAGAGGAGGGTCCAGACCATAGATCTGTCCCCTATCCTTGTATGTCATATCCTCCACTCTGCTCCATTGCCCCAAGTTCCACCTTTCAATGCTTGAGGGTAAGAACTGGATCCAGGAACAAGATCTAAACACTGGAAATGGGCCAATTAAAAACTAGCACAGGGCTGCTTTTGGCTGGCTTCCAGGCCTGAGATTCTCCACACCTGCTATACATAGAGGGCTTTTAAATGAAAAAAGGGTACATCTTTAGCTGAGTTTTTTCTACATTATTATTATTAACCATATGACACATAGTCTGATGTCTTGTGCTTCTCAGTTGGACTATAACATTGGTAATATATTTCATCTTTTGTTTCTAGTAATGCGGACTCAGGGGAGTCTGCGGTTAATACTAAACACCAAGCTCTGGGCTCAGATGCAGATTGATAAAGCCAGTGAGAAGAGTATCCGAATCACAGCTATGGACACAGAGGATCAGGGAGTCAAAGTGTTTCTAATATCAGTAAGTGCTGGTGTTTTGTTTACCACCAAACTTTCTTCAAAAGAAAAGGAATTTCCTTAAATTGATAATGAAAATTTTTTCTCATATTTAGATTTAAATTTTCCTCTTAGTTTTCAAAATTTTAACTTCTTCAAAGCTTCTGAATATTTATATTTTTGGGTGCACATGCATCACTCCTCCCAACCCCAGCTGCTAGATCCATTAGAGAAAGCGACAATAGTTAGAACTTGGCTTTCCTTCACCTAATGATCTGGCCCGTGGTCTCCAGTGAGACTATATAAGGGAGAAGCCACACTCCTCACCTTCACTTCATCCCAGTCACTTCCTCGACTAGCTGCTAGGAACAGCTGCAGAAACACCACATCCAAGACTCAGGAAGTTATAGTCACCCTATACTTAGACCTAGCCAGACCTCTTTAGTATTATTTTCAGTTTTGGGCTCAACATTCCAAGAAGGACCTTGACAAGTGGGAGAGGGTTCTGAGTGTGGAATCTCCTTCCCTGGAAGTTTCCAAGAAAAGACTGGATAGGCATTTGTCCAGGATGCCGGTAGCCTGCCCTCAGGGCAAGGGGTGGACTAGGTGGCCCTTCAGATCCCTTCCAGCTTTAAAGTTTTTATGAGAGGCGGTTCCCCTAATCAGAAAATCAGGTGGGGGAGGTCTCTCCTCTTGCTATGTTTGTTACACCAATGGCAGGTCCAATAGTAGTTTTTGAAGGCAACTGAAAAATTCATCTTCAGGGCAGAAGCTGACTTCCAACTAGAACCTAAGAAGACTTTCCCTTAGGCAGTCAGTGTCCAGGACACCCCAGCATCCAGCACACAGAATGGAGCAGGCAACAACTACTTTTGCCCTCCCTACTGACTACCATCTCTCTCTTGGTCTGAAAACATATGATTGGATGCCATTCTTACCGACTCTGAAATCTAGAATGTGAAAATGCAAAGTGGGGAAGACTGTTTTATGCCGTATAAAGCGTTGTATAGAACAAAACGCTTGACAGCTTTTAAAAATGGTGTTTGATATTTTAAAATCCGTAGGCAAGCTCTAAAGATACAGGCCAGCTGTATGCGGCATTGCACCATCGGATCTTGGCTTTGCGGTGCAGAGTGGAGCAAGAGCAAGAAACTAAGAGCATGGCACCTGAGCCAGAGGTGACGCAATCAAATGAAGAAGACAGCGACGATGATGTTATTGCTCCTTCAGGATCAGCTGGAAGTGGTAAGTGTGAAAACACTGAGAAGCTTTCCTTGAATTCTCATACTACTCTTTTCCCCCCCCCCCACACACACACATGTGATTAAACCAAGCCTTTTTCTAAAATTGCCATGTGCATGTAATTTTAAGGGCCATAAACGCCCTTCTAAGTTGACCATTAATTTAAAATCTCAACATACCTTTCAAACTTCTAGACTTGTCTGAACACTGGATAGGAAAACAGGGTTTTAGACTCAGTGAGCAATGCCATGTAACCTAGAATAAATTGCCTAGAATGTTAATCTTTGCAGTCGTTTAACTTAGTATTTATTTTATTTGAATTTTTATCCCACCCTATCCCAAGGGTTCAGTTTAACTCTCCAATTAGTCTACAGCAGGGTTTCTCCTCTTAGGGTTCAGTTTGAAAATTAGTACAAGCTCCAAGATCCGCATAGAAGTTGAGAATGGGGGGTGCTTGGAGGAGGGTCCAGATCATGGATCTGTCCCCTATTCTTGTGTGCATGCCCTCATTCCTTCTCTGTTCCCCTGAGCTCGCTCTTTCAGTGCTTGCAAGCAGGAACTGGATCCAAGGATCAGAACCAGGAACTGGAAAGGGACCAAATTTAAAACCAACCACTGACTGCATTTGGCTCCCAGGTCCGAGGTTCCCTTTTCTTGACTTACAGAATGTAAAGTTCTACTGGTAACTGAACCTCCTAAATCCTCCATTCTTCTTCGAGGATCTCCGCAATTCTCACTCTTGGGATTCACTTCCTGCTCTGCAGGCACCGGAGACCTTGATGTCAGCAGTTTCCAGGCAGAAAACCTGGAAAGATCTAGAATATGGTGAGGGCTCGCCCCTCCATCCCCCCTCCCATCCAAAGTGTGGGTTCAAGATCGTGCAAAAGCGGGACTGTATAAATAGGGGGAGGAGCCCTCGCCACCTCAGTTCATTCCAACCGCGTCGCGCTTGGAAGACCTTAGCACTTTTCAGTACTTGTCAGTAAAAAAAAAAAAGAGAGAGAAATAAAATAGAAACAACTTTAAATATTAAGAAACTAAGAAGAACTAGAGTGCCCATGCCTTAGCTCTACGCAGGTGTGCCGGACTGTGCCCAAACAGGCGGGCTTCAAACGCTGCCGCTCCTACCCGGCAGTGCTCTCAGTGAGTGATCAACAACCCTAGTGCCTAGCCTGCCACGGGGAGATCCCAACACCCGCACCTGTAAATTCTGTGCTGTCCTGTCCACCAGGACACAACAGGCTAGGGCTCTCCGGCTTCAGGACATTTTAACCAGAAAGGCACTCAAAGGCAGTGAAGAAGGGCCTCTCAGGCTCCCCACCGGGCGCTCAGTAACATCCAGGATGAGCACGGAGTCCATGCTTCCTGCCGCTCCGCCGGAGCCACAGAGCCCTCCAGGTACCAAGTCTGGAGACGTTCTGGCTACAGCACCGTCTTCAGCCAGAAGCACCTCCTGCTCTAAGAGCGACTCCGGCACCAGGGACCGTACCACCAGACATCGGTGAGCACAAAAAGAAGAAGTCCAAGGGTACGGAAGCAGGAGAAAAACCCCTGTACTGTTGAAGTGGAGACTATCTTCTCAGAGCCTGAGCAACCGATGCTCCCGCAGACACCGCTGGTACCGACCCCTCCGGTACCGGCACCAACCCCTCCGGTACCGCCGACAAACGCACAGCCTGTTCCAACTACCACACCTCTAGAAGTGGTGCTGTCGCTACATCACGAAGGGACTCTGCTCTTCTTCTCACCACAGACACCGCCAATCACGATCTAGATCCCCTCTTGGGTATAGAACACGGCAACCTGACAGACCTAGCAGATCTGTGCACAGATCCCCTCCCAGGCCACTGAGTACATCTCTACGGTACCACAGGGACCAGAGGATGCACTCCCCCTGTTCCTGCTGCTCCCCCTACGACAACTCTCAGTACCGGCGATACGATTATGCCAGACCTTACGGATACCGCTCCCGCTCGTGGACCAGATCCCCACCATACCTGTCCAGAGCAGACTTTGAAAGTATGGAATTGGTGACCCGTCCCCCAAACACGAGCGCTACCGCCCCACTACACGTAGGCGAATACTTACCACCAGCTCCTCCTACCGCTATCATCTCCAGACCTCCTCCAGAGGTAGCTTCGGTACCGGTTCCTCTTCCAGGCCCGGAACCGCTGCAGGACTCGAGGGGCGGAACCCCCTGTTGGTCCCATCTCACGGTTCTGGCGGCACCACCTATTCCTAGGGAACAAGAGCAAGCGCAGACTCACAGGTCAGTACAGCCCCTAGGGACGACCTTCCTCAGCTCCTTTCTGGGGAACCCCCTGCCCGATCACCCTTCTGCAACTCACCCTCCACCCGACCTGGAGGTTTCATCAGGGAGATTGGTGTCCCCGTCATCTTCATCCTCTTCTCCTGCCCCAGAGGAGGATGAGACTATTTCCCCTCCTCTGCTGGATACCGTCTTGGACTCCAGTTTTGTCCTGGCAACAGAGGAAACTAAGGCCTTCCAGGTCATGCTAAAGAGATTAGTATCGGCATTGCCTAAACTCCCCACTAAGGTGGTCAGAAAGACCCAGTCGGGATCTGTGTTTGGTATCCTTGGTTCCGGGGAAGTGACACACATCATGTTCCCCATGTTTGAGCAGCTCATGGAGCCTTTTACAGTGTGGGCCAAACCCTCCTCAGCTGTTCCCATTAACAAGTTGGTTGACTCCCTCTATGCCATCCCCAAAGAAGGGGCTAATATCTTCTACAAGCACCCTCCCCCTAACTCTCTAGTCATCGCAGCAGCATCGCTTAAGACTAGAGCAGGGGACCTTCACACCTCCCCATCCGATAGAGAGGGGAGACATTGGATGTCCTGGGGAGGAAGATTTTCTCTTCTGAGACCCTATCCCTCAGGGCCTCCAGCTATGCCTCTGCTATGTGCGGATATCAACATTAACTCTGGTCTCAGTTGAGCAAGACCACTGATTTGAATCAAGTAGCCGCTATTCGAAAGGAAGGGATGCAAATTGCCCAGTTCCAACTGATGACCAATATGCATATTGCCGACTGCAATATTAGGGGAATGGCCTCTGCCATAACACTCAGGAGACATGCCTGGCTCAAGTCCACTGCTCTCACCCCAGAGAACAAAACTCGCATTGAGGATTTGCCATTTGATTGCAAGGGTCTCTCTGCTTCATTCACAGATGAAACCCTCAAGAAAATTAAGGAGGCGAGCCAGACAGCCAGGTTCACTGGGGTCATCAGGGCCATGAGGAAAATATTTTATCCCTCTTCTGCCCCCTATTCCTATGCTTCTAAACAGCGCTCGCCCTATTCTTTTCACTTGGGGAGACGTTTCTCTTCGCGGTACCAGCAACCCCAAACCTCTGCCCCTCAGCCTCGGAGGAGGTTTAATAAGCAGAGAGGAAAAGGAAGGCCTTTCTTCAATTCTTTTTCGGGGCAACCCCCCAAAAATTGCTTTTAACCTCCCTCAGATCAAGGGAGATGAGGAGGGCTTACCCTCCTTTAGTAACAGTCTCCTGTCCTTCTATGACCAATGGGCATCCCTCACCCGTGATCGTTGGGTCAGGGAAATAATTAGGTCTGGCTAGGAATTCCACTCCTTTTCCCCCCAACTCCCCTCCCCCGCCCCAGTGGGGCTCTCCCCACAAAACTCAAATACTTCTGGAAGTCAAGCAGCTTCTCTTAAAGGGAGCTATTGAAGAGGTCCCCCTCTCAGAACAAAATACCGGATTCTACTCCAGTTATTTTGTAGTCCCCAAGAAGGATGAGGGGCTTAGACCCATCCTGGATCTCAGGCGTCTTAACAAATACATTAAACGGTACAAATTCCATATGACTTCCCTCCCTATTATTTTCCTGGGCTTGCAGCAAGGAGATTGGTTATCCTCTCTTGATCTCAAGGATGCGTACTTCCACATTTCTATCACACCTTCTCACAGATGTTACATTTCGTTGTAGGAGACCCCCACTTCCAGTATACGGTCCTCCCGTTGGGACTCTCCACTGCTCTGAGGGTCTTCATGAAATGCGTAGCTGTCGTCGCCGCCCACCTGAGGAGAATGTACATAAAGATTTATCCGTATCTAGACAATTGGCTCCTAGTAGCCTCCTCCAGATCCAACTTACTGGAACACATTCATTTCACCCGGGCACTGTTGCAAAGCCTGGGATTACTCATGAATCTGCAGAAATCTCATCTCACCCCCACAAGACGCCTACAGTTCATAGGAGATCTCCTGGACACAAACCGGTCCAGAACTTATCTCCCTCAGGACAGATTCAGCAACATCAAACACGCTATACAGAACCTACACTCTCGAGGCACCAGAACGATTCATTTCTTCCTCTGCCTTCAAGACTTCATGGCTTCCACCACAGCAGTGACTCCCTACACGAGGCTCCACACGAGACCTCTACAGCAATGGCTAAAGCAAATGTATTCCCCTGTCCTCCACCCTCTCAACAGAAGGGTAACTCTACCAAACAAAGTTATCAGACCCTCCTCTGGTGGACAGATCAGCCTCAAGTCTTACAGGGTATCCCCTTCAAGCTCCCAGTCGTAGATGCCTCCATCACAACAGATGCCTCACTGACAAGCTGGGGGGCTCACATGGTGCACTTCAGAGTCCACGGCCTCTGGTCCCCAGAGGAAACACGGCTCCACATAAACTTGCTGGAACTAAGGGCCATACGCTGGGCACTAAGAGCCCTCGTAGCACATATAAGAGGAAAGAACATCCTAATTATCACGGACAACACTGCAGCCATGTGGTACCTCAACAAACAGGGAGGGGCACGATCAACGCACCTCTCGAGGCAGAGGCTACTTGAACCTGGAGTATCAAGCACAACATTCACCTTCAGGCGATACACTTGGCAGGCCAGGAGAATTCTGTCGCAGATCAGCTCAGCCGTCAACTATCCGACCACCACGAGTGGTCCCTAAATGACATTGTCCTAAACGACATTTTCGGGGTCTGGGGTACCCCCACCATAGACCTTTTCACCACTGCAGAGAACACAAAGTTGCCCACCTTCTGCAGCCGTGCAGGTCTAGCGCCAGGGTCAATGTCGGATGCCTTCACGATCTCCTGGAATGGGGAATTCCTCTATGCTTTTTCCCCAACATCTCTCCTGCACAAGGTGCTTCACAAGGTCCGATCAGCTCGTGCCCATGTCATCCTCATAGCCCCTTTTTGGCCAAGGCAAGCATGGTTCCAGACTCTCAAGGAACAGCCACCAAGATCACAGAGCTTCCTCTGACCCACACCTCTTGTCCCACCAACGGGGCACCATTCTCCATCATGACCTAAAAATGATCCATCTCTGCGCCTGGTTGATTTTCTTATGATGGAGGACTTGTCCCCGGAGACTATGACTGTCCTCTTGAATTCTTGCCGCCCCTCGACCAGGGCATGCTACTCAGCGAAGTGGACTTGGTTCTCTCAATACACCACTCACCTCTCTCAAAATGGATCACGTATTCAAATACCTTTTACATCTCCAGGGATCTGGACTCTGCCTCTCCTCCATTAAGGTACACTTAGCCGCTCTATCATCTCGCCTCGAACCAGATGGTGCGGAGACTCTGTTCTTCCANCATGGAGAACCTGTCAATAAAAACTGCTGCCTTAGTGGCCATCTCCTACCCTTTAATGAGGACTTTCTGGAAGGGTCTCGTCAATACGTTCCCCCCAATTACCCATCCGGCTCCCCAGTGGGATCTTAACCTGGTGCTGTCAAAATTAATGGGCTCCCCATTTGAACCTATGGCTTCTTGCTCCATGGAGAACCTGTCCATTAAAACTGCCACCTTAGTGACCATTACCTCAGCCCAACGAGTTAGCGAGCTGGCAGCCCTCAGAGCCTCCCCACCCTACATCTGCTTTTACAGGAACAAGGTTGACCTCCGGACTGACCCTTTGTTTATTCCAAAGGTCGTCTCCCCCTTCCATCTCAACCAAGCTGTATCATTACCAGTCTTTTTCCCAAGACCACATTAATCACGTACGGAACAGACCTGGCATACTCTAGATTTAAAAAGGGCCCTCTCGTTTTACATCAACAGAACTAAACAAATTAGAGCTTCTGATTCACTTTTCGACTCCTATGGGGGACAGAGAATTGGAGTTAAGATTACTTCATAGAGGCTTTCGAAGTGGATTCTCCTCTGCATCCAGAGGTGCAATCATCAAGCTGGGAAGACGCCCCCTTCCCATCTGTGAGCCCACTCAACCAGAGCACTAGCCACTACCCTGACTAACCTCCGTGGTGTTGTGATCATAGACATTTGGTCCTCCCCACGCACGTTCGCTAGGCACTACACTGTGAACCTAGCTGCAAGATCGGATACCCTAGTGGGGACAGTGGTGCTTCAGTCGCTCTTTGATTAACCTCCTCGACTCCCTCTACCTTGAACTAGGTGTTATGAACTGCTATTCACTCTTCCAAGACTGAGAGTCGCAGAGATCCTCGAAGAAGAAATAGTTTACTTACCAGTAACTCTGTTCTTCAAGAAAGCTCTGCGTAATCTCACGACCCGCCCTCCTTCCCCCTCTGTCTCAGATGTACCTACTAATTACCGCCCCGAGCTGTTTGCAGGAGGGGCGGGGTATAAATATATTAAATAAATAAAAATTACATCTTCTGGGATGGGGTTGGAAGGAACTGAGGCGTCGAGGGCTCCTCCCCCTATTTATACAGTCCCGCTCTTGCGCGATCTTGAGCCCGCGATTTTGACGGCACGGGCGGGGGGATGGAGGGGAGGAGCCCTCATCATATTCTAGAACTTTCCAGGTTTTCTGCCTGGAAACTGCTGACATAAAGGTCTTCGGGGCCTGCAGAGCTGGAAGCGAATCCCAAGAGTGAGAATACGTAGAGCTTTCTCGAAGAACAGAATTATTGGTAAGTAACCTCTCTTTCTCAAAGTATCCTGTGAGGGAGCTAGCTGTGGTTGTGTGACTACTTCTCCTCATTTCCATTGGCTAAGTTGCATTAAAAGACAGCTAATCTACAGCAAATCTGTTCTTCTGAAGTTATTGTAGCAGTTGTTAAAGTGGTGATATACAGCTGTGAATGGGAGGAAAGGATGTGCGTGGGATACCATCTCTTGTTAATTCAGGTCTCCTTTGAAGAAATGTTATCAGTACTCCAGACCTAGACTATGACCTTTTCTTTTTGGTGCTACTTGATTTCCCCTCGCCCTACTTTTTATTTCTTAGTCTTGGTATTTTATTTATTTATTTATTTGTTCAGTATCTTGGGCGGTGTAGTACGGTTGGCCTCAACTAATTGCACTACATCATTTATAAAAAGATTAAATAACAAGGGAGCCAAAAGGCAGCCCTGCCTAACGCCCCGAGAAATCGGAAATGGACCAGTAGTTCTACCATCGTAATCAACCCTAACCGCAGCTGTTGTATCACTATATAGATGTCTAGTTAGGGCTAGCAAATGTGGACAAATCCCTAGATTAAAAAGCTTCCGCCAAAGAAGATCCCTTGCCACAGAATCAAAGGCTTTTGCCAAGTCAGTGAACGCTACATATAGCTTAACTTTCCTTATCTGCACGTACTCAATGGCAGTGGTAGCTCAAGCAAAATTGAGAGCTCTTTTCTTTTGGCATAGACTACATCATGCCAAGACTGACTCTCTGGCAAATAAATGCCATAATGAACAACGTTTCCATCAAGGGAGGCCCCGATATAGATGGTGGAGCACGATTAAAGAACTGTCGCAGAATCTAGCCTTCTCAATGGAACCGGCTGCCCCACCACCTGATAAAGCAGAAATCAAAAAGACTTTGCATAACTGGGCTTTGAACCGTGACGTAGCAATACAAGGAAATAGGATAGCTCCCCTATACCCCCTGTTGCAGCCCACTGGTATACTTAAACCTTACCTCACCTACGTACAGGACCCCAAAATCAGGAGAATGGTGACCTTACACCGTTTCAATCTCTTCGAAACTGCTGCTGTTATCGGTAGGAGAGAACAGGTTCCATATGCGGAAAGAACTTGTTCCTGTCCTCTCCAGGAAGTAGAGACCCTGAGCCATATAATTTTAAAATGCCCCAACCTAGAGAGCTTGAGACAGGTATGGGTTGACCCTTTATTCCAGGATGCCTCATTGGATATAGAGCAGAAAATGATCCTATTATCAAAAGCCTCCAACATGGAGCGATCAAAAGCAATCTCTTGTTTTCTAATCTTGGCGGAAAGGGCCCGAGCACAAGCGATGTCAAGTGATTAATTGTTATCAGACTGGTCATGTGCTTCTGTAAGGGAATTTGCTCTTGACCACACTGGATAGACTGGGATCGGTGTTTACCTTGTCCTATGAACTGGGGGTGGCCTCAAAGTTTCTTTAGTTTTTATAATATGATGTTATCATATATTATATTTATTTCTTTGCTTTACTCCATTTTATCTATTTATCTTATTATTTGTAATAGCATATTTGCTGGAAACAATAAATATAAATATTTATTTATTTATTTATTTATTGTAAAATGTATATGCCACCCCATCCTGCCTCAGGCATCTCGGGGCAACTCACAACATCTTAAAAACATTTTAAACATTAAAATAAACAATAGTGATTACAATTAAAAACAATATAAAAACCCATCCCCCCTTTCCTACTTTAACCGAACCCACCCATTCCATCTCCCTCAGGAAAGGCCTGGCAGAACAGCCAGGTCTTACATTGTCTGCGAAAAGAGGGAAGGCCGGCAGCCAAGTGGATCTCCGACGGGAGGGAGTTCCACAGCCGCGGCGCAGCAACAGAGAACGCCTTCCTCATAGTAGACACCCAGGAAACCCAAGGAGGGCGCCCCCAGCGACTGCAGGGGTCGATCCAGGACCTGGAGGGGGAGGCGGTCCTGCAGATAGGCGGGGCCCAAGCCGTTTAGGGCTTTAAAGGTCAACACCAACACCTTGAATTGGGCCCGAAAACCTATTGGCAGGGACCCGAGTTGACTGAGTTGCTGCAATTTGCAGTGGTTTTCGCAGCATCAGCCAATCCTCTCAGAATCCTCACAGAATCAGTCAATCCTGACCATGACCCGAGGGTAAATAGGCCCCTGGGAGATTAATTGTGGGTGGGTGGGGTCTGAAGGCCCTATGTTTGCGTGAGGGAGGTACTGAAATTCCAAAGGATTTGAGTTGTGTTTGATTAGCAAAGTTGTGATTCTATGTCAAACCTATTGCAAATTTGCTTCCCGGCATGCATAGTTATGCAAATCAAGTTAATTATGCAAATATTAATGCTCGCGGTGAATTTGCAGAATTTGGCTTCACTAGTTGCAGAATTTAAGATTTTTTGGTGCAGTCAACTCGGGTCCCTGCCTATTGGCAACCAGTGCAGAAAGCGAAGCACCAGTGTAATATGCTTGCATCAGCCCAGCCCAGCCCAGTCGAGAGACGGGCCGCCGCATTCTGCACCAGCTGCAGCTTCCGAACCAGCACCGAGGGTAGCCCCACATAGAGCACGTTGCAGCAATCCAGTCTCGAGGTAATAAAAGCATGGATGACTGTGGCCAGATCTGAGTCCGAGACATACAGCCTAAACTGATGCACCAGATGTAACTGGCGAAATGCTCCCTTCACCACAGCGGAGCTGCGGGTCCAGGAGCACCCCCAGACTCTGGACCTGAGAAACTAGGGGAGGATGGCCCCCATCAGTGATGGAGGCCACCACTCCCTCGACCTTCCCCACAACCATCATCTCCGTCTTGTCAGGATTTAGTCTCAGGCGGCTCGCCCTCATCCAATTCCCCACAGCGAACAAACAGCAGGTAAGCACCGAGACGGCTGGGCCTGCGTTGGAGGAAAATGAGAGAGCGAGCTGGGTGTCATCAGCATATTGATATCTCATTCCATACTCCCGAACAACTTCTCCCAAAGGCTGCATGTACACATTGAACAAGAGAGGGGATAAGATGGAACCCTGCGGTACTCCGCACATGAGGCCCTGCGGGGGGAGATGAAAACTCCCCCAGCACCACACGCTGGGTTCTCCTGGCCAAGAAAGAGCGGAACCATTCAAGAACAGTCCCGCCAATCCCTGCCTGGTCCCACAGCCGAGTCACCAACAACTCATGATCAACGGTATCAAAAGCAGCCGAGAGATCTAACCGGATCAACAGGGTCGAACGACCCCAGTCCAGCTTATGGGAGAGGTCGTCGGCCAAGGCCACAAGCACAGTCTCCATGCCATAACCCAGACGAAAGCCCGACTGTGAGGGATCGAGAAAGTTAACCCGGTCCAAATGCCCCTGAAGCTGCTGAGCCACCACCCGGTAGCTTAATGCCTTTAAAAAGGGAAGGTTCGAGATCGGCCAATAGCTGGCCAGGGTGTCAGTGTCCAAAGATGGTTTCTTGAGCAGGGGCCTCACCGCTACCTCCTTGAGACAGCCCGGCACACTGCCCTCCCCAAGGGAGGCATTGACTATCCCCTCCAGCAATGGCCCCAGTGTCACCCACCTAGCCTTAACCAGCCAGGACGGACATGGATCTAGTTCACAATAAGTGGCTCGAACAGTCCCAAGAGCATCCCCTGCATCTGAGGGCGACACCGCCCGAAACTCATCCCATGAAACAGGACAAGAAGGGGCTTCTATTGCCTCTGACCCGCTCTCTGCTTAAAAAGTCGCATCAAAACTGTGGTGAATTTGAGCGATTTATATCTGAAAAAAAGTCCACAAACAAATCTCAGCGAGCATTTGATGGTTCTACATCTAGTCAGAGGGAGGCTAGACTGACCAGCCTGCTAACCACCCGGAACAGCTAAGCCAGGCGGGACTTAGTGGATGCAATGAGGGCAGCAAAGACAACCTTAGCTGTCCGCACTGCAACAGCATAAGTACGCAACCGGTCAACTTTAGTACGCAAATGACGCCACCATCGCTCTAACCGCCGCCCTTCTTGCTTCATCCACTGCAGCTCCCCGGTATACCATTGGGAGCTACGTTGTTGGCAATTCGGGAGCAGATGCCTGGGAGCCACACAGTCGATGACCTCCATTAGCACGATATTCCACCTGAACACGAGGTCATCAAGTGAGTAGCCATTGAGGTCAGAGGAAACATTCCCTAGAGCTATCTGGAATCTTTCCGGTTGTATAAGCCTTTGGAGGCGAACCAACCTAACTGGTCCCGGGTGTGGTTTGTCTGACCAGAGCAGTGTTTGCGTGTACTGAATTTCTGTGAGAGTAGACTTATATACATAGCTGGCAGCTAAGTTCACTCTCTCTCTAAATTGGCTGAGAATGCTTCTCATTAGGATGAGTAGATTTTGGAGTAGACTTATATACGTAGCTGGCAGCTAAGTTCACTCTCTCTAAATTGGCTGAGAATGCTTCTCATTAGGATGCTTACAGCTGTCAATACCTTGGTTTGTAGGAGCCCAACAGGGCTACAGCCGGATATGGGGATTTTCCAGAAAATTTGAAAGCGGAAAGTTTTTCACTAACCAAAAGTGATGGGGATTAAATCAAACACTTATTAATAGGGAATATATTTTTTTTAAGTCTTAATGTATTTTAAACAGAACAAGACATTGAAAACTTGGAACACCATAATTATGTCTATTAATTATATTGCAAGTAGATAGGAACATTTTGTCTTTAAAATATTGACTTGGGTCCTAACAAAGTGGTTAAAACTCTTGGTTGGCAGTGACAACACCAAACACATGGGCATTAAGACAAAGTTCTAGATTGTGGACAGTCCTAACATAAACTTGAGAAATGACATTGATGTGTGATGTTGAGTAACTTGAGTTTAAAAAAGAAAAAAAAATAGTCAGTCATTGTTCTCGCTTTCAGTATTGGTCCCTTCAGTTTCCCTGATAATGCCCATTCACCCAGGATGCAGCTATTCAGTGGCCTTGGATCCCGTTTGTCCTGCTTGCAAACACAGCGCTCCCTGATCTTTGGGTGTTTTTAGACAAGCACCTTCACAACCATCATACATGTTGCAGGGCCACATTGGCGCCTTATGCAACCCTGCAGCACTCATAATGGGTGGGGGGGAGCTTGTCTAAAAACGCCCTTTGTCTCCTCCTGATCTGGGTTTTTGAGCTGCTTTATTCTTTAAACCAGAAAGGGTGGGGGAGCTGTCTACAGTGTGTGGAGGGAGAACCTACTGCTGGGTAAAACAGTGAAAGAGAGAGCTAAGGTTCTATTGTATCAAATTAGTTTGATATGATATTGAGTCATGCTCTTAATATAATCGTCTAATGGACTGTGTTTGAAAACAGAAATTTGGGGCGGGGGGGGGAATATAACGGGGGGAAATTTCCACCTGGCATCACTGTCTAAAGCACTGGGACTAGCCATCTGCAAAAGACGAGTAATGGGGATCATTATTCCATTTTTTGCACCTGAAAATGGTGCTCTGCGGTAATACTTTAACAGATAAAGCAAATACATCTTTCATTTGAGACTCACCCTATTCCTTGTTTCAGGTCCTACTGAGGAAGGAGATGGGCAGACAGTTGGAAGCACATAGCAGCTGTGAGCCTTCCTGCTTCCAGGGTTGCTGCTAAGACCATCTTGCAGGCACCTCTGTGGACACCCCAGGCCAGCTGTTGTTCCAGGCAGTGTTGAAGGCTCCAGGACTTAGGAACTGACAGTGCATCCATGTTCTGTTTGTTTGGGTTTTTCTTTTCTTTTTTTTTTAAAATCTGGATCAGTAGATTCCATACAAAAAAAAAGCAGACTTGGAAAAACTGCCTGAATGTGGTTTGGGACATGAAAGCTCATCATATTGATGAGCAGAAAAATACCATTTCCCCGTTTCCTCTTAATTGAAATGGCACATTTGAGACTTGTCACAGCTTGTCGTTGGGACCTCCTGACTCTTTCTTCAGTAGCTCATGTCTTGCAGGCCTCTGAGATGGAACCTCCTTGTGTGGCTCCAATATGAATTCTTCTTTCAAAACCACTCAACTTTTTATCCCCATCTGATTCCAGCAGGGAAGCTACGGTTTTCCCTTTCTGTTCCTGTCGCTCACGGGTTAGTTCTCATGGAATTGCTGATGGGGATTTTGGATTATTATTATTTTTAAAAATCCTAACCCCTGTATAACTTGTAGATGCTGTTGTCCCTTGTCTGTTGGGTCTATACACACAGGTAAAAACAAATACTGTGGCTCATCAGGAAAGCCTGTTACTGAGTTAATAAGAGACTTTAAAGTGCACAGGACATTTTGCTAACAACTCCTTTATTTCTCCCACTTCCAATATTATTATTTGGGGATTTATATTGTGATATTTTTTTTATTTTAGTTTTGGATAAGATGCTCTTGTGTGTTGAGAAAGTGAAACTCTTATTGTTTTGTACTGTTCTTTTCTGTTACTATTTAAGGGAGAGCTAAGCCACTATATATACTAGGTGTTACTTACAGTTTTTCTTAGTAACCTTATGATTCTTCTGGCTATGATGATGCATACAATGACAACACAGGTCACATCTTCAGAACAGCCGATTAGGAAAGAGCTGTTGGTCTTCACAAGAATGAGATGGCTCATTTGGCCCAGCCACTGAAACAGACCAATAGACGACACAGCCCTTCTTCTTTTGAATTAGTTGCTCCCAGCTTCTACAAGGAACCGAAGCCTGTCCCTGACTTCAAGCCTGTGAACAGCGCCGCTGCAAAGATTCACATGTTTTAAGTTGGGCATGCCCTTAAATGTGGTGCTGAATTAGGGCCCTTAATTAGCAATCTTTTCTCTAACCCTCCTTTATGTTTTGCAGCATGAAGAATTGTTGCCAGCTTTGGCTAGTTTGTGCTGAAGAATGTTGAATCCTATTTTGCCAAATAAAGGCAAGAAAGCGTTTTCCTGTGTGATTCTGAAGGGTTCCTGCTGTTTCTGTAATTTAACTTGCTTTGGCCATTTTCTGTCAGGACTCCTCATGGGGTGTGAAACTCACATTTATATTGTCTTATTTTTGACCAATTCCCCTCCCCCCCCAAATCTCATTCCTATCCAGAAAGGTCGTATTATTTGCAGCCAACTAAGAACAGTGTCTAGCAGCAGTGTCCTATAAAAACTCTTTATAAATAGCCCCCTCGATCACTGGATCTCAGACTTTCCTGCCCTTTTGACAGATTTCCCCTACGTTTGGAAGAACTAAAATGCGTGTTTTGCTGTTTTTAAAAAGGAAAAAATCCTCAGTGCCACAAACCTTAAAAACAGAAACCTGAGTTTGTGCAGCACAAAAGCAACAGGGAAGGCATTCAGAATTTAAAGTCGCCTTTCTTGTATTCCTAGTCGGGAAAACTATGCCTTGTAGCCAGGAGCTTGGAGTCAATTTAGTTCCTGTTTTTGTACTTTCCTGCGTGAGTAGCCAGCTGTTGCCACGGGTTTTCATTGCTTATTTTCCTGAGTGGGCCCACTGAAGGAGAACCTTGGGTTACTTGATCTGGGAATGGAGAAAGCTCATGATTAGCTGTGCCATTGCATTTGTGACCTCTCTGGATTTTCTGCTCACATGGACTTTCTGGCTCTTTTTTATTTTTCCTCAATAGAGAACAATGTGCCATGCACAAACCAATTGCCGCTGTCTTTTCATGCTGCTTACTAACCGAAATCGGATAGGATCTTAATCCCTGCAGAGGTTTATCTGCACCACACTTCAGAGAATTATTTTGTTTTTGCATTAACTCTGGACATTTTTAAACAAATACTAAGATGAATTTAAACTACTCTTTCAAAACAAAAATCTGACATACAGCTTCTGATTATTTTTTTTAGCATAAAGATTATTTTAAAATGAATAGGTTGTCTTTAATGGCAAAGCCTAATTTTGGAATAAAAGGTGTTCTCTCCTGCCCCTTTTGGGTGTGCAGGGGTCACTTCTGGAAGTTGCACCTGCATGTGGAAATGAACCGAAGCACCAAGACCCAGGGGAAAGGTGGAGTCAAGAAGCTTGTTTTCATGAGGCATATTAGTCTTGAAATAATTTCCCACAGAGTTCATTTTTAAAAATCTGGCAGCTATTTACTGGTACAATTTGGTTTCAGCTAGAAGTCTTGCGTATATGTTTATGTATACTTAAAAGACAAAAGAGATTTCATATTAGTCTGAAATATTATGGTCTATCAAACAATAAAATTGGCCAGAAGTTTTAATTTCAAGCCCTGTCCAGCAAAATGTAGTTAGGCCAGAGCTAAATTTTATTACACTTTTCTGCTTTAAGCCTTAGTAAACTAGTGACAAGTAAAACCAGATAATGCCCATGTGTTTTGAAAGATTTATGTAAGATTGTCATATCAAATGTATTTGGAAATTACATTAAAACTTGTAACAAAAATCCTTAAGCCCCACGTTGTGTTCTCTGTCTGGCAAAGGGAGTGCTGGGAAGAAGGAACTTTGTTTTGTTTTCTATAATAGAGTTTTTTACCTCCTATATTTTTGTTCCATGCTCTGTTTGTGCACACCATGTAAATGGTGGTGATGGGCTTTGGAAAAAAGCCTGATTCTATTAAAGTCAATGGAAGTTTTGACACCGACTTCATTGAAGTCAGGATTTTGCCCTTACCATCACTTAACTGAGATGACCTGCATAATGTATCATGGCAGTATTACTTATAAGTACCATGATCCTAAAACCGTACATGCCATATTGTATTCCCTTCGTAGATATTCCCAGATAGAGATGATGCTAAAAAAAGATTGCGATGATAATGTATCAGAATAACACTCTGTACAGTACATTGCAGGGGTGTTGTGATTCTCCCCCAAAACATTCTTCTTAGAAGATCTCTGTAGGTATACTTCACTAAGTATTGCACCCTCTGTTGCTGAACTCCCAGAACAGATTATCAAAGAGGGGTCTAGCACAGGACAGTTATGTGATGTCGTCAGAACACACCCTGGCTACAACGGACTTCTCAGCCATCTCACTGCAACATCCTAGTTAAGTGCAGTCTTCCCTAATTCTTCTCAGGCCACCTAGTTTGGGGGTCTGGCCTTGATGCGAACACATGCTTCATGAAATGTGCAAATATTTCTCTCCAGCACCAGTGCCATCAACTCCACCTGAACACTTGTGTTAGTCCTGCTTCCAGAATTCTGGATCCACAATGTTTTCACAGTGTGGAGAAGACCAAAATCACTGTCTTCCCCTGACTGCCTCATTCACTGTCTCTCCAAACACAAGGCTTTCTTGGTGCCATCAACTAAGAACTCTTGCTCCAAGTTGGAAAGCCACCTAATAAATGTTCTGCCTGATTTCAACTCAGCATCTTCTGACCATTGTAAGCCCTAGGGCAGGAAGCGTGTCTATTCCATTACTTTGTAAAGCGCCAGGTACATTGCTGGCGCTATATAAATAATTATAATATAATATATCCCATGTCCACTTATCTTTGCACATCTTCAGCACCTTTGATAGTTAGCACTGGGGGGTCAAAAGGAGATGGTGCACACTATTGCATCTGAGAAAAATCCTCGAAAGAAAAACAAACAGAAGCATGCAAAGTCATCTTTCTATTGCTCTGTCGTGGGCTGACATTCTGGACACTGGGGAGCGATCTCCAGCCTGTCCACAAGGAGGCAGCATCTGATAATTTTCCTTTGTGCGCATGCATCTATGTCTCGCAACCCCACAATTTCAGTTGGATCTCTGCCTCTGTCCAGAGAGCAGCATCTAGTGGGCGTTGCACATCAGATAGGAAAATCTTGCTTTATAAATTTATGGTTCTTCTCTTTTTCTCCCCCTGCCTCCGGCTACTCCTCCCTTCGGGTAGCTCTCCCCATAGACTGCCAGGAGGCAGAAGTGAAACTCTTGCTCTGCGCATGTGTGTCGTAAGCTATCCCGGTCCTTCAGTCCGTCTTGGACCATTAGAACGTCGTCTTTATTTTTTTTCGGGGAGGAGGTGGCCGCAACCGAACTGCGGAGGAAGGAGGCGGGGCCACAGGGCATCGATTCTCCCAGACGCGGTCTTGGGAGCCGCATTTCTTAACCCCTGCCAGCTCCCTTGCAGTGCGCCTGGGAGCAGGGGAAGCCATGACACAAAGCCGCCCGGGCAGTCTCCAGCAGCGCTGCAGAGACGCCCCTGGCGTTCCCCCCGCCCGGGAGACAGACCCAGCGTGCTGAGGTCTCTCCGGCTCAATACAACTGGTCACTATCGGGCACAAACCTTCCCCCGCCTCCACAGCCATGGAGACAGCGCAAGAGGCAGCAGAGCAGACAGCGGAAGGCGAATTGCAAGTAGTCTCTGTCATCCTTGGCAGGTTCAATTAACAAAATAATGAAGTCCCTAGATAGACGATGCAAGTTACAGTCTCAGGGGAAAAGAAAAAGAGCCCCAGAAAAGTTAAAACCTAACAAGAGGGCCGTCAGGGCAGGAAAAAGAAAGGCGGGAAAGGCAAAAGGAAAAGCCCCACTAGGGGAACCAGAGCCTGCCTTTTAGACTCTCCTCAGGAGTCTGAGGAGAGTTCTATCAGTGACCAACCTGAGGGATCCAGAGATCAACTAATGATCAATTCAGACTCTGACTCAGGCTCCATTAAGGGATTTGCTGAAGGGGAGCTGGGGGAGCCCAGCTCAGACCCAAAAGAAAAGGACAGGCAGTTCCCTCTGGCCCTTAAAGATGAACTCATGTTCCAAGTAATAGAAACTCTATAGCTAAAAGAAAAACCCTCCAACGAAGAATCTTTGGATTCACAGGAGGAAGAACAGAGATTACATTCCCTCAGTACATGAGAGGGACCAGGATCTCCCCTTGGACAGGGCATTTGAGAGGCTAGTACTGGAAGAGTGGAAGACTCCTAACAAAACCTACAAAATGAATAATACACAGGACTTGCTGTATTCCTTTTCCAGAAAAAAGGAACCACTCTTTGGGATTTTTAAAGTGGATGCGGCGGCAGCCTCTCTAGCCAGACAGACAGTTTTCCCCACGGAGGGGGACTGTTATCCAAAAGATACCATAGATCGAGCAGTGGACTCAGCCCTTAGTAGAGCTTTAGATTCCAGAAGAGCTTTAGATTCCACAGCTGCCTCCTTAAAAATTAATGTTGTGGCCGCCTATGTCGCACCAGCTCTCCTGGCTTGGATGCAAGAAGCCCAAGACCCAGGGATCTCAGACAAATGATCCCAAAAGCTCACATCTCGCATTCTGATGGCCACAGCCCTCATAGCTGATTCCACAACAGGTGCTATGACCTGGTCTGCTTGGGCAGTAGCAAACTCTGTCTCGGCCAGGAGAAGAGTTTGACTTAGATCTTGGCAGGGAGACATTACAACAAAAAATCTCCTGGTCTCGGGCCCTTACAAGGGACTTAAACTGTTCGGAGTCTGTCTAGACAAGGTCATAGCAGATGCAACAGATAAGGACAAACCTAAAACCCTACAGCAAGTGGGAGCAAGAAAGAGGTTCTTTTGTGCCCCTCCCTTCAGACCACTGGGAAATCAAGGCCCTCATAGAAAGTTCTAGCCCCAGAACTTTAGGGAACCCGCTAGGCTTTTCTCTTTTCGCAACAGGGGTGCAAGGCAGGGTAGATATGATAGGCAGAAGCCCAGGATTACTAACCAGAGACAAACCAAACAGGACTCTTGACTATTCCGAAACAGAGGTAGGGGGCAGACTTCAAAATTACTCACAAGCCTGGGCCAATTCAATAACAGACGCATGGGTGTTAAACTACGTAGAACAGGGATACACCATAGTGCTCAGAGGTCAACCTCGGCCAAGATTCCTGGTGTTCATAGTCACAAAGAACTCTCTCAAGTATCGGGCAATGGTAGACAAAATACACAGACTCCGGGACACCTGGGCCATAAAGGGAGTCCCACCTGATCAGGCCAGACAAGGGCTCTATTCCATCTTTTTTCTCATTTCCAAAAAGCTAGGAAGCTGGCGAGCAGTGCTAGATTTAAAATACCTAAACAGATACGTGAGGAGAAAATGGCTAAGGTTCTGTTTCCAGAACGCACACTGGCAATTCAGAGCCCTCCCCTTCGGTCTGTCATCCGCCCCATGGACGTTCACAAAGATCCTAATTCCCCTCATAGCAAACCTCAGGAGGGAGGGAATTCATCTGTATCCTTACCTGGACGATATACTCACCAGAGCACAGTCCAAGGACAAAGTACTAGCAGACCTGAACAGAACGATACAGTACCTAGACCAGCATGGATTCCTAATCAACAGGGACAAAAGCCATCGGATACCGAATCTCAGGCTCGAGCACCTAGGATTAATTTTAGATACGTCCTTAGACGTTGCCCTGGTCCCTCCTCCCAGAGGACAAAAGATCCACACCCTAATTCTCTTGCTGCGCCAGAAAACGAGAATGAGGTTGAAGATGCTGGCCCAACTGTTAGGCCTCCTGATCTCCTGCACCCAACAAGTGAGTTGGGGGCGTTTTCACCTCAGACCCTTGCAGAAGCAGCTGCATCCTTTTCAAAGAGAGCTCACCTTCGGGCTCGATCCATGGGTCCCGATCACACCAAGCCTCAAACGATCAATGTATTGGTGGTTAGAACCAGAAACGTTCCTAATCGGGACGCCGCTCACAGAACCCTCCAGAGCAATCATAACAACAGATGACAGTCTCCAGGGATGGGGAGCTCACATGGGACCTCACTCGGTGCAGGGCCTATGGTCCAAGACGGACTTGGCATGGGGGATCAACTTCTCAGAGTTGAAAGCGATCCACCTGGCACTGAAACAGCTCCTACCAGTCCTAACGAGTACACATCTATTAATATATACAGCCAAGGCCTACATAACCATCAAGGAGGCTTCCAGAGTCCCGGCTTTCCACATAGAGGCGGTCAAAATGTTCTCGTGGGCTCAGAAACACCTAACATCACTGAAGGCTCTCCATATAAAGGGGCGAGACAACCGATGAGCTGATTGGTTAAGCAGGCAGACTATAGACCCACACGAGTGGTCCCTGGACAAGGATGTCTTCAAAGACTTAGTGAACGCCTTCGGGCTCCCAAAGATGGACCTCTTCGCCACTCGGGAAAACAGGCAGGTATCAGCATTCATGTCCAGAACGCCCTGCCAGGGGGCAACAGCAGCGGACGCCTTGAATCAGACCTAGCCACAGGGTCTGCTCTATGCCTTTCCCCCGTTCCCACTAATAGCCAGGACAATAACAAAAATTATACTGGAGCAAGCACAAGTCATCCTTATTACACCCTGGTGGCCCAGGAGACCATGGTTTTCGGACCTAGTGGAGCTGAACCATTCACAGTGCAGGATCCTTCCACTCTTTCCAAGTCTACTGTCACAAAGCCCCATCGTGTGCGACAATGTACAAAACCTAAAACTGACAGTGTGGAGATTGAACGCGCAGCCTTGAGAAAGAGAGGCTACACGGAGGCAGTCCTATCCATGTTACAGCGCTCGAGACGCCCAGCTACCAGACGAGCATACAGGACTACATGGAAAACCTTCGCCTTATGGTCAATGAACAGAAAGCAAGACCCTTGCAGAGCGGGTGTACCAGAGGTGCTGGAATTCGTACAACAGGGTTTGGACAAAGGGCTCAAACCCAATACTCTGGCCAGACAGGCAGCAGCCTTGGACTCGGTACTCAAAACAATTTCGAATAGGACAGACTCCACTCATAAACACGTTAGACAATTTATGAGGGTGGCTAGGATAATCTCTCCCCCTGTAGTACATAGATGTCCATCATGGAACTTAAATTTGGTTTTGGAAGCACTTACTAGGGCGCCTTTTGAACCTCTTAGACATGTGTCTATGTATTTTCTATCCATAAAGGTAACCTTTTTAGTAGCTGTGACATCAGCAAGGAGAATTTCGGAGTTGGGGGCCCTCTTGGTGGAGGATAACTTCTGTGTCTTCCATGGACAGTCAGTAACCTTGAGGTTAGGCCAAGCATTTATGCCCAAGGTCAACTCAACCTTTCATAGATCCCAAGAAATAGTGTTGCCATCCTTTTGCCCAAAACCGAAACATCCCAAAGAAAGGGTTTGGCATACCCTGGACATACGTAGGGCCTTAAAGATTTATTTAACTTGAACTCAGGGGTTCAGAAAATCCACTGCCTTATTTCTTAATATCGGGGCAGGGTACAGAGGGACCAAAGCATCTAAGACTCTGATATCAAAATGGGTTAAGCAAGGTATCACGGAGGCGTATAAAGCAAAAGGAAAGGTTCCCCCTCTCCAGGTCTGGGCTCACTCAGTTAGGAGTGTGGCTACTTTGTATGCCTTTAAATGCAGCGCTTCATACGAACAAATATGTAAGGCAGCCACCTGGAGCTCATTACACACATTTGTCAAGCACTACAAGATTGACACATTCCAATCCGCCGAGGCGGCATTCGGTCGAAGGGTGTTACAAGCGGTACTGGAGGCTCTCAGTGCTGTTTGTTCCCGCCCTTAGTGACCTGTTTTTTCCTTTTGGGGGCTGCTCGGGGACATCCCGAGCAGAGGAGTAGCCGGAGGCAGGGGGAGAAAAGGGAATTGGTCACTTACCTTCGGTGAATTCTTTTCTCCCCTGCTCTCCGGATACTCCTCCGGCCCTCCCTACCAAACAGCACCAAACAGCAGTAAAAGGTGGGGAGTTCAGCCGAGCACATTCAATAATTGGGTTCGAATAGGTAGACCATCATGAGGGCAGTTGAGATAAGCTTTTCCCTCAACAGGATTGTTTTCTTCGTTTATATATTGCTCTTTACAAGTTATTTCTATAGTTAATAGCGTGACTAGGGTTTACACCAACCGAAAGAGTAAGCATGTGAGACCTGGTCCAGGGCTTGGGGCAGACTGAAGGACCAGGATAGCTCAGGACGCACATGCGCAGAGTAAGAGTTTCACTTCTGCCTCCTGGCCATCTACGGGGAGAGCTACCCGAGCAGAGGAGTATCCAGAGAGCAGGGGAGAAAAGAATTCACCGAAGGTAGGTGACTAATTCCCTTTTCTGGTTCTTATAGTTCTCCCATAGATAACTAGGTATTTCCCCGGTTTAAACAGTTAACCTAGGTTTTCGCCCGGTATTCAAAGTTAGCCCTGTTGGTTTTTTTCCTGTTTTAAGGGTCAAGTTTCCTTGGGTGGTTAGATCACTTTGCTTGTAAATAGTTCAAACTATTTTCAGTTTTTTCAGTTAAAAAAAACTTTCACCCTAGGCAGCAGCTCAGGAACAGCTGAAAAAGCTGGTTCCATAACTGCACGTGGGGAGGGAAGGCTCCCTAACTGCCACTTCAGGCAAGGATAGAAGCGTCAGCCTCCCTCTCGAGCTACCAACCTCCTAGATCTGTGAGAATCGGCGCTCTGGGATGAGGCAGAAATAGCCGTCCCATTACCTCCTGCCTTTCCTTCGGCACAAGCAGGCGGCACAAAGCACTTGCTTCTGCTTATTCATCCTTGCTCCGTGGAAAAAAAATAATAGGAGCTTCATTTAAGGAGGTCTGAATTAAGGTGGCCAGGCTGATTCTTTTATCAAAGCCTTGGCTTTCACTAGGGCCTATACCAACCACTCCAGAAGGTGTGGTTTGTGGCGAGCTTGCCTGCTGCTTGGATTGCAGTAATGCCTTCTAAAAGACGAGTAGGCTCTAATAATGGGAGTCCAGAGCGAGCAAGCTCCTCTGGCCCAGCAGCTGATCAGGCTGAGGCTTCAGTGGATCTGTCCCCACTTCAGAGGCTGCAAATAGAGGCCTTTATTATTATTATTATTATTATTATTATTATTATAAGCATTTATATAGCGCCAACGATGCACCTGGCACTTTATAAAATAGCTTCTCCGGAAAGAGTAGAGAGCAGACAGCTTAGCAAGCTCACTGCAGAATCTAAACCTTCCTTGGGCTCTTCCAAGGTGAAGGGAAAATCAAAACTAGCAGGCAAAGGGAAGGCAACAATTTTCAAGAAACCAACACAAAAAGATAAAAAGGCAAAGAAGCCCCCAATAACTTTAAAGGAGCTGTTTGGAACTTCCTCAGAAGAGGAGGATTTCAATCAGGAGGGGAATAAATCCCCAGAGAGTTCAGAATCTTTTTCTGGTCAGGAAGACAGTGCCCAGGACTTCGCTGCTCCAAATAGAGCAGTGGATATTCAGGGTTTTCCAGGTAGCCATGATGAGACCAGTGAAGGAGAGTGTCACTGGGAAGGGCGGAAGGGCTCCTACCAGGGATGAAGGAAGGCGGGGTACACACGCTCGCGCTCACACACCCTATCCCAAGAACTGTTTCTCCAAAAGGAAGCCTGTCAGGATAATAGTTGAGTCACAATGGTCTCAGAGAGGCCAGACCCTTCTCATCATAGGGCGGAGACAGTAGGGAGCGAAGGCCACACACCATGCACCCTCCAATCGTCACCCACACCAGGAACAAGGGTTAGGGATCTACACGGTGCCTGGACGTGGGGGTAGTGGGGAAGGTCCCAGGAACACAGGAAGGGGTTCCCTCAGGAATCACAGGGATGGTTGCCCAGGAAGGGAAGTAAACACTCTCTCTCGTACACACGCTCTAGGGGTTACACAAACACAGGGCAAGGTTGCAACAAGCACAATACAGCATAAACACAATCACTAGGAGGTCTAAGTCACACTTAGCTTCGCAATCAGGCCGGTTTCCTCCTCCACCATCACCAGCGTCTGGTGCTTCCCAACTCTGGCTCTTAAAGCTAGGGCCCCGCCCCCGAGCACGCCCACAAGCGTCTGGAGCGCCACACCGGGGGGGGGGGGCGTTTGAGCTGCGCTCGGAGGCACAGGCCCTGTCACTCTGGCGTCCGGCGGCATTGCCAAGGCGCCCGGGACGCGCGGTGAATCTGGCGGTGCTGCTGCTACCTCACCAGGATCCAGTACCGCAGGGCTCCCTGCATTCCTGGTCCCCCTTTGCCCTCTCCTCCCCGGCTGCATGACAGAGAGGAGATATGCCAGGGGACCAGGATAGGGTCCATTCTGATGCAAGCAAGGATTTAGTACCTGATCAGGGTAGGCTTTTCCCAGCAGCTTACGCAGATGACATATATTTAAAGGCCAACAAAACTCTGGGATTAAAGCAGAAACATGACACAGCGGAGCAGGTCGAGGATTTCTCAGAAGATTCTGAATGTGAATATATGCCCAGGACTCAGTCTAAGGACAAAGGTTTAATGTTAGATCGAGCTTTCGAAAAGATCCTCAAGACGGAGTGGATGCAACCTGCAAGGGTGCACGAATTGTCTAGGATTCAGGAACAATTATATCGCTTCATAAACGCAAACAGATTTATTCACGTACACCACGAGTAGACTCAGCAGCTGATTCCCTCGCGAGGCATTCGATAATCCGTGTAGAGGGGGATGTGTATCTGAAAGATGTGAGCGATAGAGGAATAGATGCTGGGCTACATAGGGTGTATGAGGCTTTCTCAAACATGTTACACATTTCTACAGCTTCTTCATATTTAGCAAGATCCATTTTAAAGTGGTATAGTTTGGGGAAGAACCCTGATTTGTCAGAGTCCTCGGTTATGAGGCTAAGAGATAACATTCAGCTAGCAGTGGCCTTTCTAACAGATGCAGCAATGGACACATTTCTGTGGTCTGCAAGAGGCATGGCTTCTAACGTAGTAGCACGTAGACGCTTATGGCTACGTTCTTGAAGGCCAGACAACCATGCGAAGAACTTGTTAGCTTTCTGCCTTGGTAAGGGGCATTCACTATTCGGAGTTTCTTTGGATCAGGTGCTTGCTGATGCATCAAACAAATAAAAAAAAAGATCTCTGTCAATTGAATGTCTCTCATGCCATTTTTCATCCCTACAGAAGAGGAAATTCATACTATTTTTCCAATAGTTACAATAGGAAAAGTTTTGGTGTCTCAATCAGAGGCGGTCGAGGAGGAAGAGGACACTGGACTAGATGGGCCCGAGATTCAGCGTACCAGAGGAACAGGCAAGTCAGAGTCTTCAAAACACGACGCATGACTTCACACGACCAACAACATCCGTTCAGGTGGCACTCACGGTTGGGGGGAGACTTCTTTTACATGCAAAAGTTTGGAAGGAGTCTGTCACTGACAGGCAGATGGTCCTGGAGACCATAGAATTAGGCTACTCAATCGAGTTCTGGAAATCCCCTCAGGAGCATTACCGCTTTTCTCCAGTATCATCAAAGATCAAAAAGCATCAGACCATGGTACAGGAGATAAAGAGACTGTCAGAGATAGCCGCTATACAGAGAGTGCCGGAGGACGAGATAGGCCAGGGACTGTACTCAATTTTGTTCCTAGTACAGAAAAAGACAGGCTCCTGGAGGGCGGTTTTAAATCTAAAACGCCTCAATGGATTCGTAAAGGTACACAAGTTCAAAATGAGACGTTTGGAACAATCTGTGCGATGATCTCTCCAGAGGATTGGCTAGCATCGTTAGATTTAAAAGATACGTACCTACACATAGCAATCAGGCAGGAGCACAGGAAGTGGCTACGCTTTTCTTACCAAAAGAGTCACCTCCCTACCATTTGGTGTAACCTCTTCTCCAAGGGCGTTTACAAAGGTGTTGGTCCCTCTAATCACAAATCTGCGGCTCCAAGGGGTGCGAATCCATCTGTACTTGGACGACATCTTAATTTGAGCCCCCACATACAAACAAGTGTCTCGAGATATGGCACTGACTATACACTATTTGGAGTACCACGGTTTTCTGGTAAATCCAGGGAAAAAAGCCACTTAGAACCAATGGAACAGCTAGAACATCTGGGGGTCTTAATAGACACCAGCCAGGGGAAGATATTCATAGCACAGCAGCGGCAGTTAAAAATACAAGAACTGCTCATGACAGTGCTGAAGCTGCACAGGGCTCCTCTGAGCATGTTAGCTTCTCTTCAGGGTCTCTTCATCTCCTGCATTTGCATCAACGTCCACTGCAGGCCTTTCTCAGGCCCTGGCAACGGGAAACCATGCAGAAGAAAGCCGTTTTCCTGTCTCTCCCACAATATCTAAGAGATTCTTTCACGTGGTGGCAGGATCCAAAGAGGTTCTAGAACGGTTGGCCTCTCCAGGAGGCGCAAAGATTAACAGTTACAACAGATGTCAGTCTTCTAGGTTGGGTGCTCACCTTGAATCCAGATGTATCCAAGGGTCTTGATCAGAGAGGGACCAACAGCATTCAATGAACTGGAAAGCACTCAGAGCGATTCACCTGGTGCTGAAGGGGTTCACAGAGTGTCTCAGGGGCCACCATGTGCTTGTGTTGACGGACAACACCACTGCCTTAGCTTATATAAAGAACCAGGGAGGAACTCAGTGACCAACTCCCTTGTAGCCCTTGAACTTACAGAAGCCACCAGCTCCGGTGCTACTACTAATGTCCATGACCCTGTCATGGGGTTCCATTATCCTGACCCCCAAAATATCTATCAAGAATGGCATGGAGCTCAGTTGCACCCTGATCATCAAAGGTCGACTTGGGAGAGGACGTCTCAGACATGGAGAATATTGGCATCTTAGCCAAAGATGCCAGTGGTTATCCACTCCCCACGCCCAACTCACTTTCTGAAGCTTTCAAACTTTCAGGAGCTTATTGCTTGTATGGTCCGCACCTTTAAACACACCCAGAGTACCTGAGTGCAGGTTTCTCTGAACAACCATTTAACCTATGGTTTGAAGAAAGGATGTTTTCCATCTTTTGAGACACTCTAAGATATAACCAATCCTTTTTGGAAACCAGTTATGGTATTGGCCTTCACAATGTGTTCTGTCAAGGTGTTCTGCAGGTTAATTGAACATACAGTGGGGGCCTATCTTTCCATGCCCCATTGCAGCCCCTGCAATTGGCCGGGAGAGCCTCCCTGTGGGTACTGTCCATTTGCCTTGTTCATATGACAAGGGCTCGCTGGGAGGCGTTCTCTGTTGCTGCCAAAATACTATGCAACTCCCTTCCCCCCAGGGGTTCATTTGAGCCCGGGCCTGAACATCTTCCGGAGGCGGTGTAAGATTATTATTTTTTAATTTGAAAAGGCATTTGGCAGGCGGGGTTGGGGTGGGGAGGGTAGTGGGTGGGTCTTGGTTGGGAGGTTGTGGGTATGGGTTGGGTGGAAGGTTTGGGAGCTTGGGATGGGGTTTGCTGTTTTTATTTGCTTTGTAAGCTATCCTGAGCCATTTGGGAAGAGCTGGGTAGAAACTAGAAAATAAATAAATAAATGTGCCATATGCTTATATTATGAGGTGTAAATAATAGCTCCCTATTTTTCTTGTTCTGCCCCACTCATGATTTTGTAAACTACTATTGTATTCCCCCCCCCCCCACCCCTTCAGCCATCTCTTCTCTAAGCTAAAGAGCCCTAACCTGTTGAGCCTCTCCTGGTACGGAAGCTGCTCCATGTCTTTAAACGTCTTTGTTTTCTCTGTGTGCACAGTATTCAGGGTGGGTGTCCCATGAATTTATAGACCAGTCTTATGATATTCTCCATTTTATTTTTATCCTTATAATTCCCAACATCTTGTTGGCTTCTTGATGGCTGCTGCACCCTGAGCTGATGTTTCCAATGAACTGCTAGGACTCCAATATCCTTTTTTAGAAAGCTAACACCTAAAATAGAACACAGTTTGTATATGTTCCTATGTGCATCACTATACTTATCAACACTGAATCCCATCTGCCATCTCATTGCCCAGTCTCCCAGGCATGTAAGACTTTCTGTAACTCTTCTCCATCATGTCTTATTTGTCAATATGCCCAGTGCTCTTTTTTACAATCTCCACTAATTTGCCCAGTACGAATGTCATGTTCACTGACCTGTAGTTTCCAGGGTCGGCTCTGGAGCCTTTTAAAACTGGTGTTACATTTGCCATCTTCCAATCCTTAAGCACAGAACCTTAATTTAGCTATAGATTACATATTTCTGAAAGTAATTCTGCTGTTTCATACTTGAGTTCCTTCAGAGCTCCTCTTGGGTGAACACCATCTGGTTCCAGTAGCGTCTTGTCAGTCTGCTCTAAAACCTTTTCTAGTGCAATGCCCACTTGTGACGGTAGTTCCCAGAAAGTGTTTGACTACAACTCAAATCAAATTGTTTACATCAGTCTTCACTTCGAAAGATCTGGTGTGGGTAGCCTTACAACATCCTCTGCAGTGAAGACTCCGGCAAACAATTTTATTTTTGTTTTTCTGCTCATACATTTTCTGCTTAAACATGAGATTTCTATCTGTAAAGATTCTAAAAGATCATGGTGGTCTTCCCTTTAGAATTTCTAGCATACTTGACTCAGTGCTGTCTTTAACATATGTAATACTGCTCCCTCACTCGTGCAATCGACTCTCGTTCATAGGTATTTGTTGTTCTGGTATTAGTGTCCCACTTGATTGTCTTCATTCCTCCAGGTTTCCGAGATGCCTACTTTATCCATATCCTCACTTAATGCTAAGTACTTGAATTAATTAATCCATCTTACTTTTTAGACTTCCAGCATTTGTCTATAAACATTTATATATTTTATTCTGATGCGTACATTTGTGTGACTTCAGTCAATTTGGAATAGTTTGTTTTCTGTTCTGTACTGGTTCCCGTCTGCATGTTCTCCGCTTCTTTCCTATTCTCATTACTAGGATGCAGTCTTTTAATGAAATCATCCCTAAAGGATACCTCAGCCCAAACCACATGCTTCTCAGCACATCTCAACTTCTTCCCCTTCCTTCTCCCTCCACTATCCTTAGTTAAAGAACTCCTCTGTGACCGTTTTAATGTTGTGACCTCACTTTCTGGAATAGGTCCCCCCTTTTCCAAAATGTTCCCCACTTCCTGACAAAGGTAAAACTCCTCTGCACCATCGCCTCATCCATGCATTGAGACTCTGAAGCGGTCGGTCTGTCTGGCTCTGCATGTGGAACATGAACTGCTTCAAAGAACTCTACTGTAAGAGGAATGTGTCCCTGGCCCCAGTGTCCAGCTCATTGTTCTCCTTTGGGGAGCCCCTGGGGTCCCATAGTACCTCAGCATTGTGGCCTTCTGAGGCAAGGCCCTGCCTCCCAACCTCAGTACCTTTGCCGTGGCCCATATGCAGCTCTCTACTCCCAGCTCTGTCTCCGACTCCCATCTGGTCGGTCACCCCTAAGTTGCTTTGCAGGGTCCAGTGCTGGGCTCCCTGCCTCTACTCCAGACTCCAGCTATCTAGGTGAGCTTCCCGCAGGGTAGGCTGCTAATCCAGGCAGCTTCCTTTCTAGCTCTTGGCTGCCATTTTAATTCCATCCGCTGGCTGCTCTGCGCTCGCTGCTGTTCTGGGCACCACTACTCTTCTCCCCCCTCGCCCACATCACGGCTGCGTAGAGGCGGC
Source organism: Sphenodon punctatus (assembly GCA_003113815.1). Lineage (NCBI taxonomy): Eukaryota > Metazoa > Chordata > Lepidosauria > Sphenodontia > Sphenodontidae > Sphenodon > Sphenodon punctatus. The sequence continues at coordinate 198,683 of QEPC01012321.1, forward strand.
TGCTTTTCCCAGCAGGGGCTCCTTGCCCCTTGCTAGGGTGAGGGCCCTCCTGCCACTCTGCAAGTGAGTCTTCTCCTGTGCCCTCAACTTGCTTCTGTATTTCTGGCAGTCCCCCATTTTCTGTCAGCCTGCCTACTTTAAAGGGCCAGCCACCTAAATTTAAAGGGGCAGGGCCCTCCCCCAGGCACCTTGTCACAACTACTGTGTAGGTCCTGGACTTCAGAACCTTCCCAATAGCTTAAGGTGTAGCCTGCAGAACCTCCCTACTGCATTTTTTAGGCGTTTAGTACCCACATGTATCGCAACAACCAGCTCACCTTGGAAAACAGGTGAGGTGTTAAGACTGAAGACAGGCAGGCAAATGTCTCTCTCTTTTTAAAAAAAAAAAAGAAAAAAAAAAAAAGAGAGGGAATGGAGGATTTGAGAAACGATAGCCAAGTCAGCCTGACTTCAACACCAGGAAGATTCTTAAATAGATTATAGGACAATCCGTAAACACCTTGATTACTTTTAGTCAGCATGGATTTGTGAGGAGCAAGTCATACTAAACTATTCTTGCCTCCTTTTCTGATAGTTACTACTCTAGTGGATTTGGGGAATGTTGTGGAGGTTAATATATCTTGATTTCAGCTAAGCATCTGACATGCACATGAGATCCATCATTGGCAAGCTTGCACCGTGTGGGCCGGAAAACACTACACTAAGATGGATTCATGGCTATTTGAAGAATCATACTCAGTGATCAACAATGCCTCCTCCTCAAACTGGAGGGAAGAATCCTGCAGGGCTCTCTGCTGGGTCTGGTGCTATTCAACCTCTTTATTAATGATCTGGGGGAAGGAATACTTACCAGGTTTGCAAATGACCCAAGATTGGAAAAATTAGGAACACTTTTTTTTTTAAAAAAAAGCCCCAAACCTTTACGTTGGAAACCTGAGCTGAAATTAATGAAGTGAAATTCGACTTCAAATTCTTCATTTGGGGAAGAAAAACCAAACAGACAACTATAAGATGGGGGCGGGGGGACCCCTGCCTTGGCAGAGCACATGCGAAAAGGATCTAGGGATTGTGGTTGATCGCAAAGTGAACATGAGTCAGCAATGGGATGTGCCTGCAAAAAAGGCGAATGCAGATTTAAGCGGCATTAACAGAAGTGCTGTTTCTAAGTCAGCAGAAGTAACAATTCCGCTCTATTCAGTGCTGGTCAGACTTCACCGGGAGTGTTTGTGTTCAGTTTGGGTACCTCATTTTAAGGAGGAGATGGACAAATTGGTTTAGAGGAGGGCGACAAAGATGATAGTGGAAAGCAAGTTTTATGAGGGAAGTTTGAAGGAGCAGGAGGTATGTTTAGCCTAGCAGAGGAGAAAGGGGAGACACGATAGCAGACTTCAAATATCTAAAAGGTTGCCACCATGCGACGGCACGGAACTGGTCTGCCTGGCTACAGAGGGCAGGACTAGAACGAATGGGCTCAAGTTGACAAGACCTGCCGAGGGTCCTTGGGACGGTGCTTGAGTGGTTCCACTCATTCCTTTTGGGGAGGTTCCAGCAGGAGGCGATGGGCAATTGTTCATCATCCTCCCACCTCCTCTGCTGTGGGGTTCAGCAGGGTTCCATCATGTCTCCCTTGTTGAACGTGTAGTTAAGGCTGCTGGGCGAGATAGTGTGTAGATTTGGGATGGGTTGCCATCAATATGCGGACACCCAAATCTCTCTCTTTTTCATCCAACCCAGGTCCTGCAGTCTCATTGCTTACTCAGTACCTGACTGCCATTGGGGACTGGATGGGGGTGAGCCAACAAGTGAATCCAGACACGATTGAAGTGATGATGGTTAGTTGACCCTGTGACCTAGAGGGGATTGAAACTCCATCACTACTGGGGTCCAGCCTCCCCTAGTTACTCAGATTCACAGCCTCCGAGTGCTCCTGGATTGGACCCAAGTTACATCTGCAACATCAGGTTGTGGCCGTGGCCAGGAGTGCTTTTCACCAACTCCTGTCTAGTGAGAAGGCTGCATACCTTCCTTTCGGATATGGATCTGGCCACTGTCATCCATGCCTTCATTACCTTAAGCCTACGCTACTGCAATGTGCTCTACGTGGGGCTGCCCTTAAAGACTGTTCAGGAGCTGCAGCTGGTGCAGAACATGATGGCCTGTCTCTTGACAAGGGTGAGTCACCAGGAGCACATTACGCCAGTACTGTTCCGGGCACAATTCAAGGTACTGGTTTTGACCTATAAAGTTCTAAATAGCCTGGACCCCTACATATCTAATGCACTGCCCTCCTCCATAGCTCCTCTTGCAAGTTCCACATTTGGCCCAGATACAGACCCAGGTGTGCAGAAAGGTATTCTCGGTGGCTGCTCTCTGGCTTTGCAACTCCCTTTCCTTGAAGGTTTGTCTAAGTCCTGGTCTGGGCTTCTTCCGGAGGCAGCACAGGATGTATTTATTTGGCCAGGCATTCAACAGGCAAGGGGAGAGACCCTGGGGGTGGGAAGTCTTATAAGCATTTTATGGGGGGTTTAGTTTTATTTTCTACGTAATATGTTAGATGCCCTGAGCGTTCGAGGGATAGGATGGGATAAAAATCAAAATAAAGTTACAGGCCGATTTCAGTTAGTTACCACGAAAACCTTCCTAACAGTAAGAGCTATGGAGCAAGGGAACATGCTGCCCTGGGAGGCACTCCATTGTTGGAGGTTTTCAGAAAGAATCCAGACAACCATCTGCCGGGGATGTGATAGCTGTAGTCATCCTGCATCTACGGAGGGGGTTGGACTAGCTGCCTCCTGAAATATTTCCCAACTGTATGATTCTGTTAAACAAGTTTCATTTTTTAATCACAGGTAAGTTGATAACTCTCACGGGTTAAAAATAGCACAGGAAGTGACCCTACTCCCTCACAGGGATGTTTGTGGTGAGGGCTGGCGACTGTTTGAGCTGGTGCAAGAATGAGTTCCTTGACTTTCCTGTGTGCTTCACAGCAGTCTTGTGTAGAATTGTAACATAGCAACCCCTCCTGGATAGGGTAGGGCGTGTGGGGAAAGTGCAGTGCTGTACTCCACACTATGGGATGATCTCCTGCCTCAACTACAGACCCTCTGGCGTGTTGTTGGGTAATCCAACCCCTGGGCTGCCTCTTTCATTGTACACAATGGGAGGGGTGGGAAGTTGAAGACTGAGCTGGCTCTCAAATTAACTGAGCCAATTAGGGTGGTTGAGTGCTGCCAGCTGGGCATGGCAGGAAGCTAAGCCAGCTGAGGTGCACCAGTTCTATAAGGCCAAGTTGGGACTCAAGGCAGGGAGAGGCAGTGGCCCGTTCCCTAATTTCAAGCTAGCCTTGAGAAGGGAAGGAAGCTGGGATGCCTAGGGGCCCTGCATTCCAAGGAATCACCCCCAATCTAGCCGGTAAAAGGGGCCAAGCTCCACTGGGCTGGCATACAAGCCCAGCCCACGAACATGGTGTCCATCATCTCCACTTGCCCAACCATTCATTCTGCCAGAGTATTCTTTTGTGCATAGTGTGGAATACACTTCTGCAAAAGTCAGCATTTAGGGCATTTGTGCATGCACAAAGGTGTGTTCTGGCTATTGCCCATGAGTAAATGCTAGAATGCACAGCAGGGTGACTAGAGCAGCCAATCCAGCTCTCTGGTGAACTGAGACCATGATCCAGGACAGAATGAGGAACAGATTTCTGTGATTTGAAATGGATCTGTCAGAAGGAATCTACCCAGCTTGTCAAAGGACTTTTGAGTTCTGCTGTACTGGCCTTAGTAGTAGTATGAGCACTGGTGAAGGAGACGCACCGTGCACCTGCTTCTGTAAAAACCTACCTGGTGCAGGGAAGGATGTTCTAGGGGCTGTTAGCCCTGCTCTGCATCACAGGTATTGGAAATAAATTCCCTCAAATTTTATGGTAATGACTTGGGACGTAGGCTCGTTTATCCTATGATTGTGACTTGCCTCCTGGGCCTTGGAGATTAACTAGAGAGAAATTTCTAGAAAGATGCTGGTTTTATTATGGGATCAGGACACCGTTCTCCCACAGCTGGATTTGGTCTCACCTGCCCCCCACCAGGTAAGGGGGAACCTGCATCATCCGTCTTCCTAATGCTTAATAGGATTTCCTAGCAACTATGCTGAGCTTGCTGTGGTTTGAGCAAATTCTCCAGCCTCTGGAGCAAAGGGAAGAACCCGTACAGATGATGTAGGTGAGGGGAGTAGATTACAGCTTCCAGGAGCTCTTCATCATAGCAACAAAATAGTCATCATCGTCAATAGATGCGCTCACCCCACTGTAGTAGTTCAGGAACTCTTCCGCTGTAACCTGGGAATTAAAGTGAAAATCACTCCTAGTGCTGGGACCTTGAACTGGGGTTTGGAGCTGCAGGCTTGAGGCTCTTGTTTGCTTTTTAAGAACAAGAGAACGTGTCCCCAGTAAGTGTATCCAAGGACTGGGTTTAACCTGCATACTGGGTACGCATCTTCCTCCCACTCCCCCAATCCACACATAGCAGTGGCTGAACCCAGGCTTCACAGATGAGTTTGAGGGGGATTTGTAGAGGAAGTGTCAAGGAGGCTGGGGCATTTTGCTGCAGCCATTGAAGCTGATGCCTCTCTCCACTGGTACAGCTCCAGAAGTCACTGCAAGTGGGGACTTTAGGCATGCGTGGGGGGGGGGGGGGGAAGAGTTATTCCCACCTGCCCCTTTCAAGCATTGTGATGACATCATGCTTGGAGAAGGGGTGGGAACACTTTGCCCCACCCCTTTGATGTGACTACACCCCTTTTCCAAGTATAAGATGTCATGATACTCAGAAAGGGGCATGGTCACCCAGTTCCCATCCACCCCCCAATATAATTTCTGCCTGTGGGTAGCTGTGGGCTGGAGCCACCTGCCAGGATATTCTCATCCTCTATTTTGTGGTCCATCACCCAGGCTGTCCTTCCACTAAGAGACGTACATTTCTACTCCCCCACACCCCTTTCCCAAACCGTGAAATCCTCTCTCTGGCTCTCCCCGTGGCTACCTTCCCATCCTTGTCCTCAGGTGAGTCTAAGCTGTCCAGGAAGGAACGGAACACCTGCTCCTCTGTCCATTCCCCGCTCCGGTACTTGGGATGAGCCCTGCCATTGTACACCCCTTGGAGATCCTCCACGGTCACCACCCCATCCCTGGTCTTGTCCAGCTTGTGAAAGGCGTCTCCGATGATCTGCTTCCTGGCACTGGACATGGGTGGCTGAAGGGAGAGGCAGTATTACTGAGAGAAGCTGGGGGCTGCAGCGAGAGTGCAGAAAAGACAGTAGCTCTAGGCCTTCTCTGGCAGATTCCTATCTCTGGGAGCATGCAGCCTGGGGTAGGTATCTGAGCCAATGATGTCTTCTGCTTCCCCATGGGAGTCTCTGTATGCGCCTGAGCACCCAACAGGACCTGACATCATGCAGAAGTACTGAGTGGGCAGGCTCTAAGCACCCAAGTGAACCTGCCCGACCTTCATCTCCCTGTCCCAGAATGCTTTGCAGTCCTTCCCAGCTGCACACCCAGCAACCCTTGGTCCCCAACTCTCTGCTCCTCTGCCCTGGTAACCTGGCTCCACTGCCCCAGGGCCATCCCATCTCAACCGACCTGTGCCCCTGGGTCAAGCTGAGCACCGTAGACCGGATTGGAGCCACTAGGGGAGCAGGGGCCCTTTTCCTCTGCCCCCCAGAGAACAAGCTGCCTGGAATACCCTAGATGAGGGCTGTAGCACAGCACTTGCCTTGTTCATCTTTCATTTTAGTTTTAGTTTTCAGGGTTAAAAACCCATCTGTGTTTGAGTTTTCATGAAAACTTTGATTATTGTGTTTTTTGTTTTAAAAAATAATAAAAAATTAAAATAAAAAATCACTGCAAATGTGCACAATGGCCACCGGGGCCGTTCTGCACACAGGCAGCCCTTTCCGAAATTGTACCGACGCTGCCACCGCACTCGTAGGAAAGGGCTTGTCTTGCACAAATGGCCCAGGTGGCCATTCTGCACATGCACAGTGGAGCGTTAATTTTATTTTGGAATTAAAGCAAACTTATGTCGTTTGCTTATTCATTTGCTTTTGGAACCTTAGTTTCTAAAATGAATGGGGCTTTGTTAGTTTAACTTAAAATAAATAAAAATGAATTGAATATACCCCCCTGCCCTAGCCTGGCCCCGAGGAACAGGGAGCCAGCACAGCTCACCTAGGCAAGCTCGGATCATCGGAGATGGTCAAAGCTAAAACCAGAAATTCCTATTCATGTCTGTCTTGGAAGTGGCCCCCCACACTTCTCAGCCAGGTTTCTGTCCCCATGTCTCCCAAGTGAGCAGGCCTGGAGGTGGCTTGTCTCTCTTCCTCACGTCTTCCTGGGCCCTCTTAGCCTGCTGGGGCAGCTTGCCAGCAGAGCCTGCAAGAGGATGGAGAACACCTGCCACCCTGGAACCTACTCACCCTCAGGGCTTCCAGGAACTCATCAAGGTTGAGGGTACCACTGCCATCCTTGTCACACAGACTGAAAATCTTCTGCCCTTCCCCACTCTCCAGCTGGACCCCAGCATCACTCAAACCCTTCAGGAACTCCTCCAGCTCTAAGGATTTGCTCTTATTGTCATCCATGATGCGGAAAAACCTGCAGGCGAAGAAAGCACGTCAAGGAAGAGAGGCAGAGCCAGCTGCATGGGGGAGAGAGAAATTGATCCCAGCAAACTGCAACACTGGCTCAGCAGCCCCTCAGCCTCCTCCCCCCTTGACACTGACCAGGCGTTTACATGCTTGCTTGGTCAGTCCTCTCTCCCTGCTTGCCTCAGGGGGAGTGTTTGTTGCTAAAAACAGGGACTGGAGTCACAGGCGAGGACCCATGTTCGCTGCAAAATTAAGTGAATGACTCGGCCTGGTCCCAGGCTGCAGGAGTACGGCTGCTGGCTGGAAGCAGAAGCTGTCTGTTACCCTCTCATGAGGAGGGGCTGGGGCACATGGCAAGAGAGCAGGCTCGGCGGACACTTCTGGGTGCAAAGTAGGGGGATGAATGGGATGGGACACTCCGGGGGGGGGGGGGCAGAGGCCTCTCTTTAATTAAAACTCCTGTAATCCATGCAGTAGCATAGGAGACACCACAGGGCATCTGAAATCAAGAGGGTTGCTCCCTGTACCACTCTGGTCCCTGCTCTCATCCTAGAAGCTGGATGTGTGCCTGGAACTGGTGCCATATTGTGGGGTGGGAATGACCCTCTCCCATTTTGAACTATCTTATCTACAACTGACACTGAAGGGCTGCATGTGCTACGTGGGAAGATACAGCCTTAGTATTTCTGCTACAGGTCTTAGCACTTCTGCTGTGTTAATGGGAAAGGGTTGCCAGACAGAATGTTCAGTGTGAACTATCACAAGGTGGATACATAAATGTCTCGCTAAGTAAGGAAAGAGTAATGAGGGAGCAATGGAAGGCTGCCTCCCAATCCACAGGGTCCTGTTCTGGGTCCAGTGCTGTTCAACATTTTTACCAATGACTTGCAGGACGGAAGAAAGCACATGCTTGGGAAATTTGAAGATGACACAATATTGGTAAGGACTGCAGATGCTCTGGAGAATAGGAAAAAAGTTCAGAACCATTCTTAATCAGTTGGAGAGTTGAAATTCAATAAGGAGAAGTGTAAGGTTAAACCCCATCACTGGATTGGCAGTAACACGGCACAGAAACATCTAGCGGTAGCTGTGGATCACAGACTGAACATGAGTTCTTGGTATGATGCTATTGTAGAGAAGGATAATGCCCTTTTAAGTGTGCTTTAACCAAAACATTGTATGTATGCAATGTAGAAGTAGAAGACAGTAGAAGTCCTTGTGCCACTCTTTTAAACTGCTTAGGCCCTAGCTAGAATATTACATTCACTTTTAGGTATCCTATTTCAAGATGGACATAGAAACACTGGAGAGGATGCAGAGAAGAGCAACATAGATAATACACAGAATCAGAGTTGGAAGGGTCATCAGACGCCATCTAGTCCAACCCCCTGCTCAGTGCAGGAAAACCATAGCTACAGCATCCCTGACAGATGGCTGCTCAGCCTCTGTTTGAAAATGTCCAGCGCAGGAGACAGCGCCCACCACCGCTGTAGGCGGTCTGTTCCAGTGCTGAACATCCCCTGCTGTTAGGAAATTCTTAATGTTTTTAGCTGAAATCTGCTTTCTTGTAATTTGGACCCACTGGTTCTAGTCCTGCCCTCGGGAGCAACAGCAAACAAGTCTGCTCCATCTTCTCTGCGACAGCCCTTCAGATACATGAAGACGGCTATCACGTCTCCCCTTAGTCTTTGCTTCTCCAGGCTAAACACACCCAGCTCCGTCAACCTTTCCTCATAGGTCATGGTTTCCTGATTACCATCTGTGTTGCTCTCGTCTGAACCTGTTCCAGTTTGTCAATGTTGTTATTAAAATATGGTGCCCAGAACTGGACACAGTACTCCAGATGAGATCTAATCAGATGAGGATACACTCCAGAATAGAGTGAAGCGCTTACTACTTTATTATTGTTATTATTAGCAAGTATTTATATAGCACAAGCAATGTACCTGGTGCTTTACAAAGTAATGGACTAGACATGGTCCTTGCCCTAGAGCTTACAATCTGAAACGGGGTGGGGGAGATAAAGGAAGGGGAACAGAGGGAGAGAGAAGGGGTGGAAGATGCATGAAGATGCGAGGTCTCCAGCCGCGTATAGCTGCATCCCTTCCATGAGTCCCTATTTAGTAGGAACACTTCCTCTTTCGGGGGGGGAAGAGACAGACAGACAGACAAAGGCCAGGATTCGAGCCTCAGGCTCTTTGCTTTCCTTGGTTGCCTCCCAGGAAAAGTTCGTGAGAGAACAATAGGGGGGATGATAGTTTCTTTTTCATTCCAAGTGGAATGAGACGCAGGAGAGCGTCTGTCCCTCTTTACACACTTGGAATGTTGGGAGGGGTGTGTCTGCATGCGAGGGGGCGAGGGGATGGAGCTTATTGACCAAGGAGATGGGGCTTGTCCCTATTTGGCTGCTGGAAAGGTTGAGAGGTATGTAATTGACCCCCCCACCCCCACCCTGAGAGCTGTAGGAATCGGTACTCTAATGAAGGCCAGCACAACCCTGTATGCAGGTCCATCCCCATACCTGGCCAATCCCTTAATTCCAGCAGCTCCTCTCGCCAGACATCTTGCCCTCAGCTTTGCCATGGGGTCATCGCACTTCTCCATTCCTTGGCGCTCTTTGCTGTTCAGGTTAATCAGCAGGAATGCAACTCTGCAAAGTAAAGTAACCGCTGTCAGCTGGGTGTGTGAGCCCGGCCAATGATACCCACTCACCAGCCGAAAGGGAATTGGCAGCACTCAGGCGAGCCTTTCTCCTCACCCCTAGGACCACCTACCAGAGTAGAGCAGCACCAGATTCAGGGACATGGCGGTGTAGGCCTTCTCCTACCCTAGAGATGCTTAACCAGACGTGCACTGACTCACTTATTAGAAAAATGGGAAATGTCCCAGTCAGCCATTTTTGTTCAACTTAATGGAAAATCCCCTTCAGGGCGATTCCCTGTACTGCAAACATGGCACTGGGGGTGGGGGCAGTTACTCCTGCCAGGCCCTGCCCCGGCCTTCTCAATGGGATGGCATGATGCTCAGACAGGGGCGTGGCCATGTCTGAAATGGGTGGAGCAAAGCATCTTCCCTGCCCTCTGTCCCCCTCCCCCAAACATAGTTCTGCCGCTGGCCTTGGCTGCGAGCGCTACAGGCCTGTACGTCACACACATTCTTTCTAGGTTTTTCAAGGGTCTTAGATGTTGTCCCCCACCTCACTTGGACCATATGCCCTCCACACCTTCCTGTACTGGCTTCTGCCTGTGGGTGTCACTTATTATTGCAGGTTTAGTCAGAGATGCTGTTCTGGGTTCAGGACTGCAGGTTCCTGAGCCTGTAGCTTCTCCAATAAGCATGGTGGGTTTCACAGCAGTTCCAAGTCTCTACCCACCAAGTGCCCCCCCCTCCCCCCCAAGGCTGGGAGCAGAGCAACTTAATAGTTTTCCTCACAAAATGGATACTAATTTTAAAAATTTTCATAAATGGTTACAAATTCACAACAAAATTATTTAGAAAGACTTTTAAATAAATTAATAAATTCAATTTTGCCGACTGTTGGGCCATGTTCATATAACATGTATGCAGTAAAAACTAGACTTTGCATGCTTTTGGCAACTCAGGCTTAATGAAGAATTTCCTCCCTGCCCCCTCAAAATGGTAAATGCAAAGACTAACAGACAATGAAAAAAATATCCCTATGGTGAACAAAACTGAAAATGAATAAGAATTTCAGAAAGGTTCCTTGCTGAGGAAGGTCTAACCTCTTAGCCTTGGAAACAATCCCCCAGCATCAGAGAACAGAGGCGTTGCCTCCAGGGTCACTGCTCCGCCCAAACAGCCATTAAAGAGGCCCAAATACAGCTCCCCCTCCCTCCAGGGCTGGCCTTAGAATTTGCAGGGTCCCTAGTGGTCCTGCTATCTCCCCCCATGGACCTGCCTCCTTGGGGGCATCCTCTGCAGAGCCCTAGAGGTGGTTGTGTTTGAGACCCTGCTGGAAGGAAGTAGGGGTCCAGGTCCCACAGCCTGCCCTGGTGAAAACAGGAGCCACTGGGGGGTCCCCAGAAGAAAAGAAAAATAGCAGAGTCCCGGCAGTCACCCTGTAGTAAAGCTGGCTCTGTCCCCCACAAGCCAAAGGCAGCTTCATTCACTCTTGTCGCCTTTTTCCCAGGCCCAGAGCCACTCACTCAGCCCCGCTTCCCCTTTACCTTGGATTTCAGTCCTTCCCTTCCTGTCTCCAAACGAACCTGCTGCGACACTGGTTTGTTTGCTAAGCCACTGAGGCTGGGCCGGGCCTCATCTCTATGGCAATGTCCCTGATGCTTGCATGTTGCCAAGGGGGTTGGCTTGGCTGTGCATTGTCCTCAGGGTGGCAGAGCGGCGAAGGAGCGCCATGGGAAAAGAGCATGTGTCTGGTGTGGGATCCTAGCAGCAAGCATTTGCTTCCAAGGGCTCGCAGTGCAGAACCATGCCCAGACTCCTAGGAATACACACTGAGCTTTCCCTGGCATCTCTCCAGTGGGGGAGATTCCAGCCCCTTCTTGCCAGCTGAGCAGTCTGCTTCTGGTAACAGGGAGTCTTCTGTGTGACAGCTAGACCCGTCACTACCCTGGTGCTGAAGCACAGGGACTAAGGGTGAAGACTCTCCAGGATGCAGAGGACTGTAGGGTGAATGAGGGTGGTGGCAGAGGAAGAGAGACGCTCTCAGGCAGGAATGTAGCAGAAAACAAGTGCAGAAAGATGGGGGTAACGAGGCCATGAAGACAAAGACAAGGAGCACTTGGACAGAGGGACAAAGGCAGGGCTGAACATAATGGGAGGGCAACTTTCAAATCGCTGAGGGAGAGAGAAAAAGGGCAATCAGCCTTACTCCTTATTGCCTCTAATGATGTTGGTTTTGGTTTTCATCTTATTGTTATATGTCATTACTTCATATTCTTTTTTTTTCTCCTTGGTGCAAGAAAAATAAAAATAATAGAATTGGAGAGGGTGGAATGGGAGAGAGGGTGCCCTGGCACCTAGCATACCTCCCAACCATCCCTATTTAGGAGGAAAAGGCCTTCTTTGGGTGCTGAAACCCACTGTCCCTCTTTCAGAAGAGAGGGGGGGTGCTTTCACATGGACAGCACCCACCCCTCTGCTCCACCTCACCCCTGGCTTAAAGGCAGTGTGCTCTGGAACATCCAGAAGCACCACCAGCGAAGTGGGCAGCCCAAACCAGGGGCACTAGCCAGTCCTCTGCTCAGCGGACAGCCACTGCAGCTCTGCTTTTGGCCGGGAGTTGTCCTAGCAACACCATAGCATTGCTGATGCTGTAGTTTGCAACTCAATGCTGTCTGGAGAGGGGCACCACGCGAGTGGACTGTAGGCGGCGGTAGCCACAGGGTCTGTTTAAAATGGACCCAGGCACAGGTACAAGTAGGCAGACATGAGTGCCCGGAAGAGGGGTGAAATAGCCCCTCAGGATTGAAAACAGCCAGCACAGGAGCTAGTGCCAATGATGGTTAGTGTGGTCGAAGGGGGGTTCCTGGGTCAGGGGAAACAAGGCTTTGAAGCCCCAAGGGGTAGAGGGGACCACTAGGATCCAAGGAGAGGTGAGAGGGAAAGAGACCACAACCCAAGGGAATAGAAGAGACGAAGTTAGGAGCTGGGGAAAGGGATTTTGTACTGTAGTAGAGGCTTGCTCAAAGGAAAGCAGCCTGGGAACAGAGGAAGATTGCACGCGCAGGCTACTCGGGAGTAGGGAAAGGCTTCACGCTAAAGGGGGAAAGGCACAGACCCGGGAATAGTTCAGGAATCTAGGAAGACTTTACATAAAGACAGCAGAAAATTATGGCCAGAGGGGCAAGGGAAGAAGGAATTGCAAACCCAGGGAACGGTTCAGGAATCCAGAAAGAGCTTACACAAGAACAGCAGAGCAGAAAGCTATTATATAGCTAGGGAGGCTGGCTGTGGCTCCCATCAGCAATAGATAACCAGTCCTGAGGTTTTGCATCCCCAGGGCATATATAGGGCACAGGGGTGGGGCAGCTATGGCACTCCCTGCATGACTCCACCCCTGCTTAGCCAATTAACCCTTTCTGTGCTATTCCTTAAGCCTCTGGGGCAGCTCAGCTGTCTGGACTCTCCGCCACCTCTTGGCTGCTTGCAAATGGGTGGAGACGAGCAGTGCAAACCCAAGTGCCTGGGAGGGGAGGATTGGAAAGGGGTGCTGAGCAGGGCCAGCTCCAGGTTTTTGTGGGTCCTTGGGTGACAGAGTATCAGTGGGCCCCCTTTTGCCCTGCCCTCTTGCGACCCCCAAGTCCTCCTCTAACCCCACCCCTGCTCCACCTCTTCCCCTAGCTCCACCCCTTCCTCTTTTAGCTCCATAAACCTGGGTGGGGATGCCTAGCAGGAGTTACGAAGGGCAGAACAGAAGGGGTGAGTTTTGAGGAGGGATTTGAAGGTACAAAGGGTGGGGGCAAGATGAAAGTGGGCAGGGAGGGAGTTCCAGGCGTGTGGGGCAGCGAGGGAGAAGGGACGAAGGCGGTTGGGGGAGCAGCAGAGGCGTGGGAGGGTGAGGGTGGGGATGGAGGAGGAGTAGAGTGCTTGAGCAGGGGTTCAGAGGGAGATCAGGGCAGAGAGGTGGGGGGAACGAGGTTGTGAAGGGCTTTGTAGGTGAAGACGAGGAGCTTGTGCAGAATACGCTCAAGAAGAGGGAGCCAGTGGAGAGAGGAGAGGCTGCACGTGGTCAAAGCGACGGGCTAGGTGGATGATCCTGGCAGCAGAGTTTTGAACAGAGATGAGGGAAGAAAGGTGGGAGCGGGGAAGGCCAGCGAGGAGGTGGTTACAATAGACAAGGCGTGAGATGACTAGGGCGTGGATGAGAGTTTTGGCGGAGGAGACAGACAGAAAAGGGTTGATCTTGGCAATGTTGTGGAGGGAGAAGCGGCAGGATTTGGCCACAGAGTCAATGTAGGGTTTGAAGGTGAGGTGTGAGTCAAAGATGAAGCCTAAGCTGCAAGCCTGGGGGACAGGAGGATGGAGACCCCGTCAATGGTATTTGACAGGGAAGAGGGAGAGGAAGGATTGGGAGGGAAGATCAGGAGTCTAGTTTTCACTATGTCCAATTTGAGTTGGCATTGAGACATCCAGGCGGAGATATCGGAGAGACAGTTGCTGAGACGAGATTGAACAGAGGGGGAGAGGGAAGGAGTGGAGAGATAGAGTTGAGTGTCATCAGCATATAGGTGGTATTGGAAACCATGGGAGGCAATGAGTTTGCCTAGAGATTGTGTGTAGACAGAGAAGAGGAGAGGGCCAAGGGCGGAGCCTTGGGGAACCCCGACCAAGAGGGGTAGGGAGGAGGAGGGGGAGGAGTCAGGAAGAGATACATTGAAGGAGTGGTCAGAAAGGTAGAAGGAGAACCAGG
>QEPC01012321.1:238233-264455 GCA_003113815.1 Sphenodon punctatus
CCTTGGTGAGAGAGAGGTCCACGGGGGTGATGGGTTAGGGGGGAAATATGGGGATGTATTTTTCTTTCCTGGGGCTAATGTATTTATATGCATTGATGAAATTGTTATTGATTTTTTATTTTGATTATGTATTATGTTTCATTTATTGTATAATTAAAAAGTTTTGTAAAATGCCTCAAGTCGTGATCAGAAAGAGGGGCAGTAAAAGGGGGGTAGGGGGGTATAGCTAGGAGGGTGCACCTAACGTATAAAATCATGGACCAACTCTGTAACCCGGGTCCAAATTGAGGTAACTGTTACCCAGCTGTGTGGGTGTGTGAAAGTTGTTAAAACACAATAAAAATATTATTTTAAAAAGAAAAAAAGAAAGCGGGGCGGTATAGAAACAATAAATGAAATTAAATAATCTTGTTTCTAACAGCAGCTCTTTTAACAAACAAACAAATAGTTCTTGGCTGTTCCACAAACACCGTCACCAGAGGGTGCGGCACAGTTTGCAGATTTTGAATTAAGTAACCACTTGGTTTGGGCCAAACTGCGAGCAAGCGGGTTTAATAGTAAATACCTGGATCTCGCTGACGCAGGCTAACAAAAAATGGAGAGAATGCACCTTATAGATGTACTTCTTAAAGAGAAACTAACCATGACTGGGTATTGGCTACCCCCCAAAATAGTGGCAAGTGAAAACTCTTGACATGAGGGTTTCACTTGAGTTAGTGACATTCCTACTGTGCGACCCTCTTTAAATCTGGATTAAAATGGCAATGGAATCTGTAATTGGCCTTTTTGGTGGTTTAAGGTTAAAAAAGCAGGCTGTATTAACTCTGAAAACAATGATTTGGTGGAATGTATAATAGTATTTCCACCTAGCAGTAAAATAGTTAGTATTCCTGACAGATCCCCGCAGGCTTACTAACTTGACTGGATGGCTTTTTAGATGGACTGCTAACCCCGTACAGAACATGCTTAGGCAGATTACTTTGCTTACAGTTATGAAAGTGAGATCTTGCAGCCCTACCTTTTAAAGACCATGCTCTGGAATGGAGTTTAAAAATACCAGGGACAGGGCAAGTGTCTGGAAAAATGCCAGCCACATCACAAGGTGGTATGTTGGCCTATGAAACAGTTTCCTGAAGCTGAGCCCTAATGTTGACACATTATTAAAGTTGGGTGCTTTTAGACAAGCACCTCCTCACCCACTACCCACCCACCATCCGCCCACTAGACATGCTGCAGTGGTGCCCTGCAACACGTAGCATGGGTACAGGTGCGGGTGGAGGTGCTTGTCTAAAAGCACCCCTTGTTAAGAATGACAAATTAAAGATGTATGATGTAAGAAGGTGAAAGCAGCCAAAAATGGTTTTAAAAGCATATACCATAGCTGCACATAAACAGACAAAATAGAGACGCTTTTCCAACGAATTTATTGGGTGACAAAATTTGGTGACTAAGGACATTGCTGTGGCTTCGGCATTTTTGAAAGAGAAAATAGCCGCATTAGCCATTTTGAATTTTGCCCCCTACTCTACTTCACATTTGGGATCTTAAGCATTTTTCCATGTATTTTTTTTTCCTCTTGTTCACTGATCTGAGAGTTTTCAGTTTGTAGGAAGGACTGAAAGTGAAGATGCGGAATCTTTTCCTTCCCAGGGGCCAGTTGCAGCATTTATGATGTGCATGTTAGGATTCCACATAATCCTGTTTTCCTGCATTTTGGTATGTCTTTCTTTGCATGCCCCATGGTAGGCTGTGCGCGTGTTCTATTCCTTGTGTGCATGTTCTGTTTAATTGATCATGATCATGTAAGTGTGCAATTTTGGGGTTGGCTCTGCCTACCATTGGCCCCACCGACTGCTGGCCCCGCCCATTGCCCCACCAACCTCAGAGCCCACCAGCCACCCCTGTGCTGCAGAAGGGGTTGAGAAAGCTAACGAACATGTGGAGGGAGTCAGAGAGCAGCAGCTACAATTAGGCAGATGATTCATTTCTGTAATAGAGTGATGGTGGGAACATCACCTTTACCTTCCCTGAGGAAGGGGATACAGGACTATCCTCAAGGGTGTAGCTAGAATAGGGACAGATGATGCAGGTACGCTGGACCCCACCGTCCTGGGAGGCGCACACTCCCTGATGCTGGGAGAGGGAGCAGGGGGCCCCATTCCATCTTCTGCACCAGATCCCATTGCCGCCTAGCTGCGTCTCTGACTATTCTGCAAGAGTTTGATGGGCATTTTACATAAGAAGTGCTATACCAGTGATCCATCTAGCCCAACATCCTGTCTCCAACAGTGGCCACCTCCAGTAGCTCAAGAGAAGTCCGTATACAGGTCATGGCGGTGTGACCACTCCCAACTACCTCGGGGATCACCTCACCCTCCGCACCCCAGAGCAGCTCCTTCGCTCTGCCAGGGGTGCCTTCTTGGAGGTCCCCCATGTTAAGCGGCCCAGCCACAACGGTGGCCGGACCGCGACTTTGGAATTCCCTCCCGGAGGAAGCTCACCTGGCCCCGAGCCTTTTAACATTCCGGCGAGTTTGTAAAACCCGGCTGTTCGCCCAGGCCTTTGTGGATGGTGGGTTAGCGGGGTTTTAGCCTCCTACCCTTCTTTATATTTTCTTGTTGTCCTTTCCCTGTTTTATTTGTGAGATTTTTATAATTGTTTTAAATGTTTTTAAAGTTTGTTTTTTTAAAAAAATTGTTAGCCGCCCTGAGCTGCTTGCAGGAGGGGGCGGGTATAAATATATTAAATAAATAATACTCATAGTAGCTGTTTTATGGCTCTATCCTCAAGAATTTATTCAGTTTCTGTTACTAATATAATTGCAACATGTGCCTAGGGGCATACGAAGGTTACAGAGTCCCAGAGGTTAAGGGTCCTACAGGCAGGGAGGGACACATATTCACTGGGTTTTCCCCACTGGTGGCAATAGGGAAAATGCAGTGAACACAGGTCCCTGTTAGATAGAAGCAGAACAGTGCAACTTTGGGATCAGCAAAGAAGAACAGCATTAGCAGTGAAAAGCCTTTCCCCTCCCAACGGCCACTTTGAATACAAAGGCCACTTGAATACAAGGGACCCTTTGAATTTATTTATTATTATTATTATTATTTATATAGTGACAGCAATGTACCTGGCACTGTACAATCCACAGTCAGAGACAGGTCCCTACCCCTAAGGGGCTGACAATCTGAGAGACAAGGGAGGGGGATATGAGGCTGGGGGAAACATCAGGAAAGACAAAAGCACATTCATGATGTTGAGAAGTTGCAGGCTCATGTGCTTCACTTAGTTACATTTGAGTCAAGCTCCAAGGGCTGCATAGAAGTTGGGGGCAGGGGTGGCTAAGGGGGTGCACTCAGGAAGAGGAGGGTCCAGATCCTGGATCTGTGCAACTGCAGAGGTGTCTCTGTCTGGATCTGTCTACTATCTTTGTGTGCACGCCCTTACCCCAAGATCAGTCTTTCAGTGTTTGGGGGCTTAATCGGGGCTTATTGTGCCAGTTTACCGCACCCACTAGCCCTGGCTCCTGTTCCAGATCTGCTCCTCTGCCAGACCCCACCCATAGCTGGATACAGTTTGATAGGATCTAGGGCTAGGATGCCCACCCTATCTAGAACTGCTGCTGCTGCTATCAATCAGCTGTTGGTTTACAAAACAATATGTGGATCTGTCTCCTATTGTTGTGTGTATGCCCTTATCCTAAGATCAGTCTTTCAGTGTTTGGGGGCTTGATCAGGGCTTATTGTGCCAGAGTTTACCCATGACAGATCAGTCTTTCAGTGCTCCAGAGGCCAGATACAGGAACAGGAAAGGGACCACATAAAAACTAGCCATGGGTCACATTGGACCACTGGGCCTGAGGTTCCCCACCACAGAAATATAAGGATCAAAGGCTTGTATTCTTGTCCAGTCTGGTTTGTCCCGCACACCTGGAAGCTGAAATCTCTCCCAGCTGGTCCCAGCAAAGGCCCCAGTCTCTCCCAGCTGGTTTTCATTAACCAGAACAGGCATGAATCTAATAACGTAAGTAGTGCCATAGCCCAGCATCCTGCCTACGACAAAGGCCAATCTCGGTCACTTGGGATTACTTTTATGGAGTGTCCACCAATTAGTTTCATGGAGTGTCCACTAGTTCTAGTATTATTTGAGAGGCTAAATAATAATTCCCTATTTTCTCATTTCACACCACTCATGATTTTATAAACTTTTATCATATCCCCTCTCAATCATCTCTTCACCAAACAGCAGACCCCTAACCTATCAAGCCTGTCTTCGCAGATAGTCACCCGTGCTGCCCCAAGTACATTTTCCACATCAGTGGCCAACACTAGTTGAAATTGATCCAAATAAACTGGACAAGACTGAGCCTCCCCAGTCTCAAACTCTGACTCTGCCACCAAACTCGTGCCCTCCTCCCCCATCATGGTGAATGCAAGCGATTTTGTCTGCAAAGAAGGTGACAAATTTTGTCTGCAAAGAAGGTGGCAAAGATGGGTGAATGGAGGCAACCTAGATTCACCAAGCTGTTCACCGCCTGGAACAGCTCTGCTGGACAAGAGCTTCCCATGCCACCATCCTAACCATGCCATAGTCCTTCAAAGCTGATCTATGGCACAACTGGTCATCTTCAGCACAAATTGACCACCACTTGTGCTCTGACTGCCTCACCTCCTGCTTCAGCTGCCTCAGATCCCCTGTGTTCCAGGAGGACCTATGCTGTCACAGTAGTGGGAGCAGACACCTGGGTGCAACCCACTGTCACAGGTTTGAGGCTCCAACACCCCACTTTCCTAGGTTGGGTGACTCAATGTCACTTGCAGCCCACCTGAACCAGTTCTCTCTCTGACTGGTCCAGTTCTGCGAAGGGGTAATCCTTTTGCCACACAAACTCCCAGGGAACCTCCCGTTCACACACACTCTCTCTGGGTTCGCAAGAGCTTGCAAGCTCAAGTTGCTCGCTTGTGTTCCCAATGTTAGACCACAGAGACATCTTAATAAAGATAAGAAGAAAGTTTATTGATACATAAGCAAGAATAACTTGACACAGAGTGGCTAATAAAATGAAAAGTAATATAACGCATTCCTATTCTATACTGGGTGAATCCCTATATAAATCTTACCCTATAGAAAGTCCATAAACTTGAGGTTATTCTCAGCCAGGTGTAAGGGCTGGGCGCTTTGTCTCTTAGTTGGTAGAAAGTAAAGTCCTTTCTCTTAGTCCATAGTTCCAGTAGTCTGGCTGGCAGGCAAGCTGCTGTCTCCAAGACTTAGCTCAGTCAGAGGTTGAATTGAAATTCCAATTCCCATTGATAGCCAACCTTTGCCATCTCTTTGTTTCATTTTCCTGCCTAGGGAAACTCCGTGGTTCCAAGCACGTCCGCAAAAAGGTAAACAGGAAGATCCATTTGCATCTCCATAGGTTTCTGTCTGGCTCGCTGGAGTGAATCCACATTCTTTTATCTCTTTCCATTTCCTGGAGTTTCAAGTTCTCAGTTTTACATTACATGATTACATGTAGCGAGTTTGCCGTTGTCAGTTTACATTACATGAATCAAGTTTGCAGTTCTCAACTTTAACATTACATATATGTGTACATTTCAGTTTTACATATTTGCTAGACCTATAGTTGTGGCCTTATGTTCCTTCGTGACACCCACACCCATGGTCAGCATGTCATTCAACACTTTGACCACGCCATCAACAGAGTATCCGTCAAGATCAAATCCCCCAGAGACTTCTGGAATCCAGCTGGTTCCATTAGTCTCCACTGGAGGACCAACACAACTAATCTTCCACCTCAACGGAAGTAAAGGAGAACAGGGATCTGAGCCTGCAGAAGGTAATGATCCAACCATGACAATGACTTCTTTGGGATACCCCTATAATTGGAGCCCCATTCTCCAAACTAGTGCAAAAACATTAAATTCAATGTGTAATCTCATGTGTTGGGCAGGATATTACCTGGAATAGGCCCATGGTTATCATGGAGGCCAAGATATCCCAGAAGGTCAGCCCCAGCATGTATGTTGAAATTATCCAAGTCTGGGCATCCTCAATACCACCTCCGAGACCAACTCTGCCAGCTTGATCAGGACATCTGTTGTGTGGTTGGTACACCAGCAGGATCCCCCATCTATCCCAGGCCTCAAGCACAAGCCAGATTTTACTTACGGATACTACCACTCCAACCTCCTACCACTATATTAAAAATGTTTTATCTGATCTACACAGGCGATTGGCTTTCAAAAAGGTTCAACAGAAGTTTCCTGCTCTTACCTGTTAGTACAGATCCACAAGGTGCAGCTTGACCAGGTCATTGGCAAAGTATCCATCAAGTCAGATCCCCCAGAGAGTTTTGGAATCCAGTTGGCTCCATTAGTCTCCAGGAGTGAAGTCATTGTCATGGTTGGATCATTACCTTCTGTAGGCCCAGATCTCTGTCCTCCTTTATTCCTGTTGAGATGGTGGACCAGTTAGGTTGGTCTGCCCCTGGATACTCTTATCATTGTAATACAGTGAGTCGAAGTTAGGATGGGTGAGGGAGGACAGGACTCACACTTCTCAACCATACTTCTCAACCTCTGGCCTCTGAAATGAGGATTGTTCCTCATGAGGATTATGGGGCATAATGTGCTTAAAAGTTGCATAAATGTATGCAAGTTTATGCAAACCTAAAATAAAATTCATGAGAGAAAACTTCTCTCATAAGTCTGTCGTCAATCCTTAGTCTTCATTTCAAAGCTTTTTTTGCTGACCCCAAGTCCTTGGAATTATGTCCTGTCCCCACCCTACTCAAGTGAGCTCTACCATGCACCCAACCTATTGGCAAAACCCTCCTCTCACTCCACACATCTGCATGGAGTCTCCAGATGAAATCCTGTGTAGATACTCTCTATTGTCCACTGTTAGACAATGGGCCATTGACTAATATTGATCCTGGCATGAATCCTTTTGGTTGTTGTCTTTAAAACAATTTCAGAATGAAACAAATCACAACATTAGCTTGAGTAGAACCCCAGGAGTAGTTTTCTCCTATTTGCATTCTCTTTTTTGTGGGTTTAAGATTCCTGGCTTTTTAGTGCACCTGTCTCTTTAAGAGACCCCTCTCGTTACCGGCCAGTCTCCCTCCTTCCCTTTGCCTCAAAGCTTCTGGAACGTGTCATCTACTCCCGCTGCCTGGATCTCCTCTCTGCCAGCTCCTCCCTCGACCCTCTCCAATCCGGCTTCCGCTCCCGCCACTCTACTGAAACTGCCCTGGCCAAGATCACCAATGATCTACTTGTCGCTAAATCTAAGCCCCTCTACTCCATTCTTGTCCTCCTTGACCTCTCTGCTGCCTTTGACACTGTTGACCACTTGCTTCTATTGGACTCGCTTCACTCTTTGGGCTTCCGTGGCTCTGTCCTTGACTGGTTCTCCTCCTCCCTCTCTGACCGCTCCTTTAAAGTCTCGCTCCCCGAGTCAAACTCCTCCTCCCTCCCCCTTTCGGTTGGGGTCCCCCAAGGCTCTGTCCTTGGCCCTCTCCTCTTCTCTATTTACACCCTGTCCCTTGGCAAAATTATTGCCTCCCACGGATTCCAATATCATCTCTACGCTGATGACACCCAACTCTATCTTTCTACCCCCTCTCTCTCCTCTTCTGTCCACTCACGCCTCGTCAACTGCCTCTCTGATATCTCCGCCTGGATGTCCCGACGTCAACTCAAGCTCAACATGGCCAAGACCGAACTCCTCATTTTTCCTCCCTCCTCTTCCTCTCCCTCTAACCTGCCCATCTGCATCGATGGAGTCACCATCCATCCTGTTCTCCAAGCCCGTAGCTTGGGCTTCATCTTTGACACGCACCTCTCTTTTAAACCTTACATTGACTCTGTTGCCAAATCCTGCCGATTCGCCCTCCATAACATTGCTCGGATCCGCCCCTTTCTCTCTACCTCCTCGGCCAAAACCCTTGTTCATGCCATGGTTATCTCTCGCCTCGATTACTGCAACCTCCTCCTTGCTGGCCTCCCTCGCTCTCACCTGTCCCCCCTTATCGCAATCCAAAACTCTGCTGCCAAGGTCATTCACTCTGCCCGTCGCTTCGACCATGTGCAGCCTCTCCTCTTCTCTCTTCACTGGCTCCCCCTTCCTGAACGTATCCTGTTTAAACTCCTGGTATTCACGTTCAAAACACTCCACAACCAAGCTCCCCCTTACCTCTCGGACCTAATCTCCCTACGCACTCCTGCACGCGCTCTCCGCTCTTCCTCTGTCCCCTCCCTCACTCTCCCTCGTTTCTCCTGCTCACCTAACCGCCTTCGACCCTTCTCCCTCGCTGCCCCCCATGCCTGGAACTCCCTCCCTGCCCACATCCGCCTTGCCCCCTCCCTCCGCTCCTTCAAATCCCTCCTCAAGACCCACTTTTTCCTCGCCGCCTTTCCCAATGCCTGCTAGTCGTTCCCCATATACTTACTGTCTGCCCTCCTCTGCAGACTGCTGCAACCAACCTGATTGTAACCAAGCCAAGCACACGCACCTGAGACTTCGCATCCGCCTGAATGTTTGTTTGTCTTCTCCCCTGTCTCTCCCACTGTCCCCTCTCCCTGTCTCCCCCTCCTTGTCTTTTAGATTGTAAGCCACTGGCAGGGACCGCGTCTATTTCTATGTTCTGTACAGCGCCAGGCACATGGCTGGCGCTATATAAATGTTTATAATAAAATAAAATAATAATAATAATAATAATAATAAGCAAAAGTCTGGCTTTTTTCCTGCTGCAGTTCAGATCTTCTCCCAGCCTCTGCTGGAGCCTATGCTCACTACCCTTTATGGGTGCACCCCTGGGCTGGGATTGAGGAGCAGATCCCACAGGACTACACTGGCAACAGAAGCCTGTGGAGGGGGCAGTGCTCACAGTGAGGGGAAAAACTGAGCAGTGAGGGGAAGGAGGCTGCCTCACTGTCTCCTCCTCTCCCCCCACATCCCCCGCCGCCACCACCACTCTTCTGACTGTCAGGGTCCCATCACTGGCCCAAGGAGCCCCTGAGCTGTGGTGTCGCAGGGCCTTGGCAGCAGGAGTTTACAGGCACCTTAGTCTGGGGCTGGGGTGCTGTGGGATTGGAGCAAGCTGCACTTAGGCTCCCTGGTGCAGCAAGAGTGCTCTCCCCTCCCCTCCCCGCTGCTTCCCTAGCAAATTGGACTACGGGAAATGTAGAATTGGTAGGAGATATTGGGGACTGTATGACAAGTTGGGAAATCCCTGTTGGATCAGGGACACCCCAGAAAAAAAGCCAGATGCTTGAGCAGTGTGTGCAGAACCACCAGCATAGTATTGGAGTCAGCCAACGTATCCAGTAAAAAATGCTGTATGTCAGTGTGATAACTTGTGGTTAGTAGCCCCCTAGAGGGGATGCGAGTGGCAACCAGAGAGCCCCATTAGAAGAGTAAGGTAGCCCCTTCAGTTGGAAGGCGGAAGAAAGAGGAATGACTCCCTAACCAACCCATTTAAAAAGGGAGACCGAGTGTCACTTGTTCACTTGCTGGTTAATCACATGGACAAAGCAAGGGGATCAGATCCGACAGTGAACACTTCACTGTAGTTAAGAGGATGAGTGTGGACTGTGTTTCAAAGTAAACCACACCAAAATCAAAACCAGGATGTTGAGACTTCAGCCACCAGAACAGCAAGGGCAGGCAGAGAAGTTAGACTCTTGCCCTGGAGACTCACCAACATTTTCTGGATCCAGGTGATGTAAAGCCTATTTGACCAGATATTTAACAGGCAGGGGAAGGATCTGCAGGGATTTAAGAGAATTTTATACCAAATATATTTTATATGACTTATTTTATATGTTTTGTATGTTACTTACCCTGAACCTTCAGGATAGGGTGGCTTTAAAATAATAATAAATAATAATAATAAGTTTCATTAAGTGGGGAGTGTGCTCCTCCACCTTTACCCTGGGCATGGTCCATTTCCGGGTACTAGGGAAATGGATACATCTTTTCAAAGTCAACTCCCCATTTCACTCAAGCTGCTCGACTGCCTCAATATAAAGTCCCCCCTGAACCAGTAGGGTAAGTTCCTGAGTTTGTGGGATGTTTACAGGGTGTGTGACCTTTGGGAACCTGCAGACAAACCAATCACCTGGGATGGCTGAGCTGATGTACAACTAGGTCTTAGAAAGGCATGGCTTATTATACAAGGCCCTGAGCCTATAGCTCAGCAAGCAGAGTCCACCAGGAAAACCCGAGGGAGTCTTCCCAGTTAGGGCAGGAGAATGGTACTGGGTAGAGAGAGAGAAAGCGAGCAGAGATTGCGTTTCCACTTGGCTCACCCCCAACCTCATAGGGCAACAGCGCTCAGTTCTAACTAATAAGGGTGGATTTAAAGTAGACCAATACAAAAATTAATTATGGATTTGAAATTACAGTGCCGAACTTTGGTGCCTTTCTGCCTCCCAACCAGGTGCAAAGACAGCAAGGCAAATTTCCTCCCCGCTGTAACCCCCCTCCGTGGGGGGAAAGAGATATAGGGGCTTCGTGTGCATTTCATGGTAAACTAAGACGGGTTTTTCTGATCCGGGATGGAGTATCTTCCCTAGAACCCGTTTACTGCCAGCCCCGCCCTTCTTTTCGTTCTCACTGTATTTCCTCTCCCCGTTGCTTTCGTTGATGTGTTTTGACACCCATCAGTGGCAAGGAGAGCAAGAGCGGTCCCTGCCTGAGCCTGAAGTGTTTTCTTCACTAACTCGATTTTACTTTATTTAAAAACTGGGGGGAATCGGTTTTGTTTCCATGCAGGGGAGAAGGGCGAGAATGAAAAGCTATTTTGAATTCATGCTTTCCAGCCAGTGGCGGAATGGTAGTTTAATATTAATTCGTTTTCTGAATATGTGCCAGCTCCCGCTTGATGGGAAGGGGTAAACTCCCATGGAATCGGACTAGGGGGAGAAGCGAGTGAAAGAGGCCTCCGCGTAGTACAACGCTGTAGAATAGGACTTCACTCCCCCCCAATTAACGCAGGGGAGATTTCCGTGTGACTAATCCCGACTCAGCAACTGACTCCCAAATTCAAATCCCATTCGCTGGCATCTGGCCTTGATCTACTGTCCCTTTAGCAAAATGCGCTTATGCTTTTCAAAATAGCATGTTTAGTTTCATATCCCAGCTATGTTTCACATCACGAAAGCATTTTTTCCAATATCAGAGTAATTTACAGGATTTTTTATAGGAATATAAAGAAATAGATAAAATACTGGGATCTAGATCAAAATTCAAACAGTCTTAATGCTAAAGACTAGATTAAGGGCAGCCTTACACAAATCCCCTTTCTCCCCTGGCTTAAATGGCTTGGCAGTTACTTACCCTCAACCCTACCAGGAAAATCTAGAAGCAGGGACCCTGGGAAGGGCAGCCCAATAAGGCTACTCAGAATCCAGAGCATCCTAGAGTGATTGAGTGGTGACGCCAGGGGGGTTCGGAGGCCACATGCAAAATCATAGATTGAATTTTTAAAAGCTTAATTTAGGAGGCGGGCAGCTTGTGTCTCTATCGCCGCGTGTCGGGCTAAACCCGGGGCGAGGCAGTGATCCAAGCGCCTCTCATGGAAACGTGGGTGGCTCTTAAAAGAGCCTTTAAGGTTGAGTTCTGGCTGGTTTATCCGGGTGAAGAGCCCGCGCTTACTTCGAGCTGGTGTATTTGGTAACCGCCTTAGTGCCCTCCGACACGGCGTGCTTGGCCAGCTCGCCCGGCAGGAGCAGGCGCACGGCGGTCTGGATCTCCCGGGAAGTGATGGTTGAGCGCTTGTTATAATGGGCTAGACGAGAAGCCTCCCCGGCGATGCGCTCAAAGATGTCGTTGACAAAGGAGTTCATGATGCCCATGGCCTTGGAGGAGATCCCGGTGTCGGGGTGCACCTGCTTCAGCACCTTGTACACGTAGATGGAATAACTCTCCTTCCGGCTCTTTCGGCGCTTCTTATCCCCCTTCTTCTGAGTCTTGGTCACAGCTTTCTTAGAGCCCTTCTTAGGCGCAGGCGCGGACTTGGCTGGCTCAGGCATCTTGGACCAACTCACGCGTATCTCTACCGCAAAGACAGAACAATACAATGGATCAACCGGGCGCTCCCTGCTTTTATACCCTCCCTATGCAAATAAAGTCGCCTAACTCAGACATTCCTATTGGCTGAAAGGAATACTGAGCAATAACACTTTTGCTCATGCACATGTAAATAAGTGGATTGTAATTTCTTCACTCCTATTGGACATAGCTATCGTCTTCCTTTCAATTGGTCGGACTGAGTGCTGACAACATATTCAGCCAATCAGAAGTAACTTCTCCCATCTGCCGACGAAAATACCCACCCACCCCTTACTACTGAAGCGAGAGCTGCCGGCGGTGGGAAGCGGGGAGGCAAAGCGCGGGCTAAGGCCAAGTGACAGCGCAGAAAATAAAGGCTCTTTTCAGAGCCACCCACAGTTTCAATAAAGGAGCTTGAATGTGTGCCCGCTTCTTGTTGTTTTTTTTAAAAAGAAGTGTATCCGATTTTTTAAAAACCGCGCAAAAGTACTAGTTGCTTTTTCTTGCTCTTTTAGTTCTTCACTTCCTTTTGAAAAGGTGGCTGCTAATCCGTACTTGAGAGAGTCTCATCCTTGCCCCTTCCCCTTGGATTCCCTTCAGAGCACAATCTGCATTTTCCCATCACAAGCTCACATTGGGAATAACATCATTTTAAAAATAGGCACAACTGTTCCACCCCCGCCATGAGAGTTCAGAATTCGAGTTAAAGTTCCAACCGTAAATTAGTTGATGTGAACGATTGTCTCTAGGAAAAGAACTTTTGACTTAAAATTAAATAGAGCCTGGAATGTAGATTTTTTTTATGGCAAACTTGCAAGCCTGAATATTTAGGAAATGACTTGTAAGCATGATTTTCTGTTCAGCTTAAGGAAAAATGAAAAACAAAATAACATTAAATGGCAATAATCAAGTTCCTGGGGCAACAAAATGCTCAGCCTGGGCAGGGTTTGCAATGTTCTTTTTTAGAAACCGGCGCCAAAATGGATCAGAGGAAATGGCGGGAAGAGACACAGATGAAAAGTAAAGGAACACGGGGAGAGGCTGGTAGGAATGAGCTTCCAGGGAGGGAAACGCTGCAGCTCGGATAGGAACCGAGCTCGGGGCCTGATCTTTCAGAGAAAACCTGTATGCTAAAGAAAGCAAAATGAACCATCAGCCAATATACAAGGGCGGGAAAGCTTTAATGCCAGAGCTGAAGAACCTAATTTCTACGCCTGTGAAGAAGGCGCCAAGCTATCTAAATTCAAAATTCGTCACTGTTTTTTGATTGGTCAGTTTGGAATTCTCTGTCTCATTGGTGGAAGCTGAGGCCGATGTGTGTGGGCGGGAACTCCGCCGTCCCGCCCTTCTCGGTCTAGTTTTCGCTCTGGTCGGCTAAAATTGTCTATACACCAGCTGACGGACACGTGTGTTTCATTTGTGAGATGAAATAGAAGAGTGTAGTAATCAGGATATCTGGTTGGGGTAAAGGTAGTAAAGGACTGGGGGAAAAGTGGTGCTAAGCGCCATAGAAAAGTGTTGCGGGACAATGTTTTCTGGAAAATGTTATTCGGGACGCTGTCATCTACACCGAGCATGCCAAGCGGGAAATTGTAACCGCCATGGATGTATATGCTCTAAAGCGCCAAGGATGTACGCTACACGGTTTTGGTGACTAAAATCCAGCAAAGGTCTTACTTGGTAAATTATCTTAATGGTCCTTTTAAGGACCATCCATCTCTCCATGGAAGGAGCAAAGCTACTTGGAAAATCTATGAAATTCCCGTATAAAATAGCAAAGAATAAATCTAGATGTTAAAATTAACTATATTATAGAAGATTCTAGCAAAAATTATAAAACCTTACAGAAGTTATTAGAGTAACATTCTAAAGCTTAACAGACCTTTTAAAGTATTTTGGAGTGTAGAGTTCAAACTTCAATTTCAAATTTTGGTTCTTGGGTGGCTAGGAGACTTGTCTACTGGTTTTTCTGCAGTGTTATAATCTAGGATTGTATAAACTGGGTTTTGCTTTGTTAGGGGCTGTTTTTGCATATAAATGCATGTTCTGATGAATCTTGCATCTTAGTGTGCAGTATCAAAAATGTAACAATGGATTTTCAGTGTGCCTTAACACTTGTGGATAAAGCAGTTTATATGCTTAAGATGAACTTCTATTAGTGAAAGCATACAAGCTTTCAGCTCACACGTACATGACTGAGGAAGTCCTGTGCCTTAAAAGCTTGTACGTTTTCACCAGCAGCAGTTGGTCCAGCAAAAATAATTTAAGCTACCTTATTTTCATCTACATTTGGAAACAATCGTCCTCTTAAAAGAAACAGGGAAATGCAAGATTGGTTGGCACAGACCGCTGCAATGGTTGCACCATTGCAAGGCAACAAAATACACAGCAGTATAACAAAGAATTAAAATAAACAACAGGCCAGCTGGAAATACCATCAAAGACCTTGCCCCTCCCCCCCAAAAAACAGGGTACCTTCTTAGTTAAAATAGTAATAGTGAGCTATTATAATAGTGAGTCACCTAGAATGGATCCAAAGAAGCCTATCCAAAACAGTATCCTATCTACACTGTATCCCCACCCGCCAATGCCTGTCCAAACAAACAGGCCCTTTTCTAAGTCTGAGGAATTGGGACTTCTTTGGTTATATTCCCCTCCTGCAGCTGCCAGGTTAAAAGCAGACAGAAACCTTAAGCCTCATTTACAAGCAGTTTTAGCAAAAATCCACACAACAGACACAACGCTTTCCCCCAATCTGCACAGGTTAAAATGTCAGTTTCAGCAAAGCTGCAGACTCAAACCATTCCCACAAGTCTGGCCAGGTTCAAAGCCCCCCAAAGGCAGCCAGAGACCCCCAAAGACAGCAGCAAAACAAACACTCCATATCATCAAGTGAACAAAACCCACATTCCAACTGATCTTGAACCAACCAACTTTATTCCCAGGGCCCTATGCACAGATATATAAAAAACACACGTAAACCAGAAATCAACCTACAATGAGGCACCTTAATTTAGGCAGGTTATATTCACAGGTTAAAATGTCAGTTTCAGCAAAGCTGCAGATTCCCCCACCTGTCTCTTATACACATCTAGATGTGTATAAGAGACACCCCAAGTGGTCCCCCACTCCCACCATGTCCCCAAGTGCCCCCACTGTGTTGTCAAATGCCCCTACTCCCCCAGTATGCCCCCACTGTCCTCAAATGCCCCCACACCCCAGTATGCCCCCACTCCGTGTGCCCTCCAAGTGGTCCCCACTCCACCACCATGTCCAAGTGCCCCCACTGTATCCTCAAATGCCCCCACTCCCCCAGTGTGCCCCCAAGTGCCCCCCACTCTCCCAACATGTCCCCAAGTGCCCCACTGTGTCCTCAAGCTATCTCTGCCCTGAAAACTTATAAAGTCCCTGGCATTGACTTTGTACCAGCTGAGGTTTTTAGACTTTTCCCTGACTGGTGGGCAACTGTGTTAGCCTGTTTGTTTACAACAATAAATGAATCAGGAAAGATCCCTGCTTACTGGAGAGAGGCAGTAGTGGTCCCTATACATAAAAAAGGTAGCATCTATGATCTAAAGAATTATAGGCCGATTAGCCTGTTACATGTAGTCTCTAAATTGTTTACCAAATTATTACTGGATAGATTATTACAATGGATTAATAAGGAAGATATCTTGGCTAAAGAACAAGCTGGCTTTCAGGCCTCTACGGGGGGACTATTGATCAAGTATTTGTCCTAAATTGTCTGGTAGAAAGGTGTAAACACTTAAGCAAAAGCTTTTTGCAGGTTTTATAGACATTTAATCTTCATTTAACCTGGTTAATAGGGATAAACTGTAGTTTAAGCTAGAGGTTCTGCAAATTGACAGGCGTCTCCAGAATTCGATTAAATCGCTTTATTCAGACACCCCCCTTAGAGTTCAGTTGGGCCATAGGGGTACTTATCAGCTCAAGTTTCACTTTACTGTGGAGTAAGACAGGGATGCCTTCTTGCTCCCATATTGTTTAACCTTTATGTAACTAATATCATTCTGACAATGAGAGATAAAGGAGATTACATGAGTCCTAAATTAGGGCTGTATAGAGTTAGAACATTATTCTATGCAGATGATGCCGTTCTTCTCTCACAGTTCCGTATCGAGTTGCTTCGAATGATGAAAGACTTTGCTTTTCTGAGTCAGCAGGATGATTTAATTATTAATTATGAGAAAACCAAGGTTATGGTTTTTCACTCTGTCCATACGTTTAAATACCTGGGGGTGGTGTTTTTGGATAATAGTAATAACTGGGGTTCTCATTTGAAACATGCTAGTCAGATAGCTACCTCTGCAATGACAGCCTTGAAATCCTTGTTTAGGGCCAGGGGTGGATGTATGGTTCACAGAGTAAATAAAATCCTAGAGGCTAAGGTAGTATCTCAGCTTTTTTATGGGGCCCAGGTCTGGGGAGGATCATTGTTGACAGTTGCCCCCTTGGAGCTGGTGTTTAACCAATGTCTGATGGTTAAACACCACTTGGAGTACCACGGGCCACCCCACTAGCAATATTAAGACTGGAATTGGGGTTAAGATCTATTACCTCAAGGATTAAAATTCTGGTGTTAGTCTATTGGTTAAAAATTTGTTTCTCTTCCTCTAGTACATTAGTGTGGTTATGCTTGACGGATAAAATTACTATTAGGAATGATAAGACTCATTCAAAAGATCTTTGGTGGGGGCATGTGTATAAGGGAATTCGATCACTGGGATTTTCATTATCACTTCCCCTTATGAGTGCTGTAAGGATGATTAAGCAGAGAGTGACTGACATAGAACTGCAGGAAGAGAGGGTTCATGTGGACTCCCTTAGCTTTGCTCCATGGTACAAACACTGGGTCCTGGGGCCGGCTGGATCTGGTTACTTCTCTCCATTGCAGATTCCTAGACAGAGAATTGCCTTTACACACCTGAGAATTCAGGTAATGGATACTGAGGTACTTCAAGGACAGTACAGGGGGATGGACTATTCAGCCAGAGTGTGTGTGTGTGGTAAGGGCCAAATAGAGGACCTTCCACATTATCTGTTGTTTTGTTCTGTTTATAATGAAATTAGGGAGAAATTATTCAGAGCCTTAAATGTTGATAGGGGTTGGTCTATGCAGACACAACTTGTATATTTGTTGAGTGATGTGGATGAGAAGGCTACACTGGCAGTAGCTTCCTTTGCTGCTAGTGCAGCTAAACTCCGTATCCAATTCATTAACAGAATAGTGATTAACCAGAGTTAATTTAGGGGTCAAGTTATTATCAGTGTGTGTCAAGGAGGAACATAGGGTCACACATGTGTAACACGGGCCTACATGTAGACTACAGGTCTGGTAAATATGTAAAGCAAAAGGTTCCA
This sequence comes from Sphenodon punctatus, assembly GCA_003113815.1. NCBI lineage: Eukaryota > Metazoa > Chordata > Lepidosauria > Sphenodontia > Sphenodontidae > Sphenodon > Sphenodon punctatus. Next base: position 255,676 of record QEPC01012321.1, read on the forward strand.
CATTATTATTATTATTATAAACATTTATATAGTGCCAGACGTGTGACCTGGTGCTGCACAAAACATAGAAATAGACGCGGTCCGTGCCTGTGGCTTACAATCTAATGTATGTAATGTTACAATTGAGAACTGTAAAACCCAAATCGGGACTGTGACACATGACCAAGCTCCAGGAAATGCAAAGAGGTAAAAATAATGTGTATTTGGGAACCCTAGCCAGACAGACCTGTGGAGATGCAAATCAACCTTCATGTTTGCCTGGGTTGCCTACGTGACAGGCCACACATTTCTCCAAGGCGGGAAACCGGAGACAAAGGGACCATGAAAGATACTTAAGCAAGGGCCATTAAGCCAGCATTGCTATCGCTTGTCCAGAGCCACCTTGAGCGCTCTCATCTGCATCTTGCCAGCAAGCTACGCTGGAAGACATGGACTGAGAGAGGGGACTTTGCTTTCTAGCAACTCTAAGTCTGGAGACCCAGTTGCTTACGTCAAGGACTGAGAAGAACTTATGTACCTTTGTAGGGTAAGATGCTTATTTAGGAACTCAACCAGTATAGATCAGGAATGCGTTATATTTACCTTTGATTTCTAGTAACCACTCTGTACCAACAATCTTGCTTATGTAATCAATAAACTTACTTATCTTTATGAAGAAGTGTCTGTGTCTAACATTGGAACACAAGTGAGCAACAAGAGTTCTCAAGCTCTTGCGAACCCAGAGAGTAAAGAGTCTGCAAACGGGAAGGATCAGGCCCTTGGGTGACAAAGGGGTTGTCCCTGCGGCAGGCTTGAATCCGTCAGAGAGAGAAAACTGATTCAAGTGGGCTGTACACGAGGGAAACTGAGTCACTCAAACCCGGTAAAGTGGGGGTGTGGACTTCCAACCCATGACAGTGTGCCCTGAGATGGATAAGGAGATGGATGAGGGGTAAAATTACCGTCTTCAATAAGTTTTGAGAAGATTTGGGTGCTAAATTCAGGGGCCAAGCTGTTGCCACCAGCAAACTCTGGGAAGAGCGAGGCGATAAAAAGCTGAGATTGAGGGATTTGTTGTTATGACTTCTGTTCAGATTATTTTTGTTTAGATTTTTTTGTTGTTGTTTTTATGAACAATGTTTTATTTTGTTTTTATGTTATTTTGGTATTAATATTGATATGGCAATGGCTGAATCAATACATTTATCACTGAATCACTGCACACATGATGTGCAGGCATTGTACCTAATCTGACAGAGTTTATAAATAGCTTCAACTAACTCTCAGGATATAAAATTGTTATGATGTGGTATGGGCCTAACAGAGATGCTAATTTCCTTGCTACAATGTAACCAAAGCAGAAGTGCTTCTTCTGACACAAATGTGCCAGAACAGACATTGAATGTCATTGTAACTCATTCTTTGTTGAAATGTAACCAAAAGAATATTGTACACATCTGTAACTATTGAAAGGATGCTATGAGTTTCCTATATGCTTTATTTGCTTGTTATATGCTCCATAGTAACTTTTAGTTTAAGAACTCATATGTATATTATGAGAAAAACAGGCTGGTAGGAGGAGAGAGAAATATGCTGACAGGGATATATTCTTGCCATCTAGAAAGAGAGGCCTAGTAGTAAAAACTGTCCGTTCCCAGAACAAGGTTGCAGATAAGAACCAAGCAATGCAATAAGGGAAAATGGCTTGATCAGACAGAGAGACGCCTCAGAGAAGGGGTGTGGGGGATCTATGGCCTAAGGTCATGTCTTTCATCCAGAAGGAGGACAGGCAGGACCTAATCTGGTCATGTCAAACCCCAAACAACAGTGACGAACAGGGAAGGACGCCCAAACCTGAATAGCAAAGGGGAGGAACTTTCTTCACGTGGAACTGTTAGCCCCATGCTCTGGATAACTCATAAGGGAAACAGTATAAAAGGCCAGTCCCTAGTTGCCTTTCATGGTGCTTGTCCGCTAGCCCTTATCAGGGCGCCGGCTAGCTTGATGATTGGCCCTCTCTGGGACTTCTCCCTAGGAAGTCCTACAACGTGCTTACAGCTAGGTGCTCTCTCTTTTGGCTTCTTGGGCCCCCGCCCTGCCTCTCCTCTCGAGACCAGACCTGAGAGCTCTGACATGTAAGAACTCATACATATGTATTTATGTGTGTTAGAGTAGATGCAGGCAAATGCCACATGCAAGTGTGTTGTTGGTGCTATATTACTGGTTTATTCTCAGTTCTTCTATATTAATATTACATTAATAAACATCTGTCTATTTGAAGGACTTTGCAATCTGTTTCATGTGTCTTTGCCCAGATCCCGAAATTGGAGCTGCCTGCCAGGGGTCTAAGTCCTGTCCCTGGTAGGATTGATAGAGAACAGTTCCAATTTATAACAAAATCAATTTTCAAGAGTCCTCAGCTCTCCTCTACACCGTCAGAATTCACTCATTTATTTATTTATGGCCACAGTCAAATCACAAATACAAAAATATAAAAACAATAAAATAACAAATAATATGTACATAAAATTGAATAATACAACACCTAATCATCATCATCTGAAAAATCCCAGATCCCTTAATGCGTCCTCATAAGAGATCAACCCTCTTCCAGCCAGACTGCTCTCCGAATCCACTCCACCCTTACCACAAACATAGCCAATAAATGAATATCATGGAGAGAGGATTGTTGTAAAAGCCAAAGTGTCTTTTCAAATAGAGAAAAATGATCTGCTATATGCGGGTACTGTTCAAGGATGGGAAGAAGCAAATCAGAACTTACATCAGAATAAAATAAACAATCCCATAACATATGAATGATATCTTCAACTGACTGGCCATCGCAAGGGCAACATCTCAAATGGCATGGGATTTCCCCCCTCCTCTGGTCGCTTTTATACGAGCACCGCCCCCTCGCGCCTGTTATCATGCTGCATGTCAAAGTGCTGCAGGCAGTGTTTAGATGCACTGAGACCCGCCGTAGACGTGCCGTATTTCCGGCTGTGCATTCTTTAAGACCGCAAATTAAATACCTCAATATCGAGGTATTTAATTTGCGGTGTTAAAGAATATGTGACTGGAGATACGGTGCATCCACTTTTAGATGTCACATGATAACAGACGCGATCGGGCGGTGCTCATATAAAAGCAGCCTCTTTACTTCCATCAAATCAATCAGATTAAAGTGAAGCCTAGTAAGTGCCTCCCTATTTACTACCAGAGGAACCAAAGAAAAATTTGGGAGGGGGGGGGAGAAATCTGAAAAAGACAATACAAAGAAACTGATTTAACAGCTTGGGTAGAAATTAAATCATCTCACATACCCATCTCAGAGAAACAATCCTTAACCCTCCAACTATCACCTGGCAGAGGTAACCTGGGGGCATCCAATACTAAATCTCTAAGACCAACAGACATCAAAGAATTTCTAGTATTTTGGAGCCAAGAGAGGGAGTGAGGACTCCACCCCTCTACCTCCAATAAAGCTGATTTAGGAAGATGCCTGGGGAGATATTATTTTACTTTAATCCAGTAAAGACCTGGCTGAGCTTTTGCAACCTCAGCCAAATTAACCATCCCCGTTTCAACTCGGGCAAGAGCCCTAGGGATTGAGGTAAGAACCATGAGAAGTTTCCTAAGAAAAATAGCCTGAAACCTCTCCACCAACTCCCTCGTTCTCGGATCACAGCCCCAGATCTCTGCTCCATAAAGTAAAGAAGAATCTAACTTGGTTTGTCCTGTCCTCAATGCTTCCACCAGACTCTTCCTTCTATGCCTTTAAAAAAATGAAAGAATGCTCCAAGTCAGAAGAGGAATACTCTTCGCTGGTAAAGAATATTCCATTCAGAGTGGGAAAGCATAAGATCAAATATCTGAGAATATTCCTTACAAAAAATTCAAAGAACTTGTACAGGGAAATTTCCCCCTCTACCCTAGTGGAGTTGAAAAGAAAGACAGAAACTTGGCCTTACCTGTTTTTGGTTGGGGAGGATCAACCTCTTTAAGATGGTTGTCATCCCTAAAATTCTATACAAATTACTGGTCCTTCCTGTGAAAATACCGGCTAGTTTTTTTAGGTAAGTGGATTTGTGGCAAAAAAAGAGAATGGATCTGGAGTAACAAGCACCCTAGGATTAAACGCATAACCCTGAAAGTGTCTAGAGACTCAGGGGGCATAAACATGCCAGAATTGGGGTCATATACAGCAGTACATGATAGCAGTCAAATGCTGGTATCAAGATGTGGGTGAAATCAAATGGGTCAAGATTGAAAAGGAGTTTGCAGAATTAGCCAGCTTTAAGGAACATCTGGTCACACTGGATATGCCCAGAAGAGCAAATTTGGAGGCTCACCCATTTGTGGGGGTAGCCTGGACTGAGTGGGCCAGGAATGGCCCCAAAATGGGGATTGGTGGACATCTTTCACCATTCCTTCCCCTGGAGAACTCTTTGCTGCCAGACTCCCAAAAGCTTTGCACCCTAGTTAGGCTGTTAAAAAGGAAGGGTCTACATAAACCTAAAGATTTATTTCAGGGGGATGCCTTTAAAACAAAGGCGGATATGAAAAAACTCTTATAGTCACAAATAAATTGCATGGCCTATAATCAGTTCTGCTGTTTTTCCACTGGTTCAAAGAAAAAGAGATCCTGTTTTACCAGGCCTCCAAAAGCCTTAGAGGCAGTAGTTTTTTCTAACTCAAGGAATAAAGGCCTTATCTCCATGATATACAAAGAAGTTAAAAAAATCTGGTTCATACCCAAGTACGAATATCTAAAGGCATGGGAGAGAGAGGTATTAAAGTGGAGAAGGGGGACAGACCTCAGATCTGGTAACATATGCTCAGGTGTTCATCTTTAGCTCTGGTTGAATTCCAAATCAAAACTACAATGCATCTATATTTGACACCATTAAAACTGGCCAAAATGAATAGTGCCCTTTCTGACAGATGCTGGGGGGGGGGCGTGTATATTACATTGTCCAAAAATTAACCCCCTGTGGAAGTTCATATGGGACAAAATGTGTTCATCAACTGGACTTGAAATCCCTTTCCCCCCAGACAGAGTCATTTGGATTTATTTCCAAAAATTCCTCTATTAGAGACTCAGCTGGACACAGGGCTGCCCATCCCCGTACACCCCGTCTGCCTGTGGTCCAGATCAGACAAACCTGTCACGTTCCCTGGCCTGCGGTCTGGGGGGTTCTGGAGTGTTGGCAGCAGGGCTGCCCTGCTACGGGCACAGCGGCTCCATCTGCACATCTGGTGGGGGTGCCATTAGATGGACGGGCTGCACCTGGGGGCCAGTGGCCCATCCATCTAAAAGCACCCAATGTAGCTCACTTCAGCTGATCTCTTTGATTAGACCAACTACTTTCGGTGACAGTGTGCAACAGCAGTTGGTCCTACAAGAGAGATCATCTGAACTACTTGGTGTCCAATACAGCCAGACAACACCCTTCTCTTCTAGACTATACACTCTAACACTGATAAAATGGGTGCTACATTTTATTATACATGTTGCAGGGCTGCAGGTGTGCTCTATGGGTGCCCTGCAACATGTATAATAAAATGTAACACCCATTTTAAAGAGTGTATAAAAGGGTCTGTGTGCAAAGGGCCTGTTCCTCTTGTGGTCATGCACCATGGAGCTCTGAGATGTGAAATTATTCTCCAGTCTCATTTAAAATCTTCAGTTAAAGTAACCTTTAAACTGATCGATGTGCGATGTCAGCAGAATTGTGAAGAAAAAAGAGAGAGAGAGAGAGGTGTGATTCTCTCTCCATCCAGAAGCAGAAACGTTTATTGCAAATTCGCTCTTGCTCCTTCTCCGAGGCACCAGGACAGCCCAATCAAAGTAATAAGTGATATTTTAAAAAGTTTTAAGTGATATTTAAAACAATTGTAAAGAAACGGTGAATCTGCAGATTCGGGATCTTTAAGAAAATGAGTCCAAACAATCTCTGCTCCGCTACAGCTAGAAAAGCGTCATGAAAAACTGCATTCTCTAACCGTGAACCAACCCCCCAAACTAATCCCCAAGGCAAATGAGGTCAAAAAAAGCGGAGCCCCCCCCCCAAAGCCGAGGTGCGTGTATTTAGAGGGATGCTCAGAAAACGTGTCGCAAATGAAAATTGCTGTTGAGTCAGAGCGCTCGCCCAACCTAAATCTTTACGCCGCAATGACCCCAGAGATGGAAACAAATTGTAGCGAGTGTGAAAACAAAGCCGTTTTTTAAAGGAGCCGCTACCAGTCTTGCCTCGGGAGTTACACACAGAAATTAGGGTTCTGGTGGCTTGTGGAGACTTGTTCTAAATATTAAATAAATCGCGCCCCCCGGCCCAACAGCCGAGCTGGGAGCCTGGCAGATCCTGTACAACAGCCTCCATGGGGGCCAGAAAAATAGCTTTAAGGATTATTTAGTTTCCCAGCGTTTCAGACTCACCTCTGAATAAAACATTTAAAAGATGGATTCCTAATCCCGCAGATATATCTACCAAGCTGCAGATCCCTGGTCCCTTGGGTGCTAGGACCGGGGAAGGGAATTCCCTTTCTTTGTTGCAAATTGGCGCCAAAATGTATCGAAGAGGAAACACAACATTTATCAGAGAGAAAAAACACTAGAGAAACCTCGCTCAGAGAAACTGCCCCGTCTGCCGGGTCCGCGATTCCGGATGGAATCGTAATGGAAACCCAAGGTTACACTTTGTGATGAGGGGGGAATGTGGGAAGGGGGTCTTTGTAAAGGGAGAAGCGAAGCGGTACTTTCTGCGCATGCTCCGAATTTGCCATTAGTTTCTGATTGGGTAGTTTGGAACACTCCAAGTTTCATTGGTGGCAGAGAAGCAAATTCATCCTATAAGGATGTAGGGATGGAATTAATCTCACGCCCACACTAGTCTGTATTCTCCCTCTGGTCGGATGCTGCTCTCTATAAAACCCTGCAGCAGCTACAAAACCAAAACCTTCATTCTCTGCGCGAGTGTTTGAGTCCGATCTCGTGTGGGTGTCTGGTCGCGGCAAAGGGCTGGGGAAAGGTGGCGCTAAGCCTGCAATTCGCCGTCCCTGCAATTACTGAGCCTGCAATTCGCCATCTTGCCCGGCGGGGAGGAGTAAAGCGACTATCCGGCCTGATCTAGGCGGAGGCCAGTGGGGTGCTGAAGAGCGTTATCCGTTACGCTGTCAGCTACACGGAACGTGCCAAGCGAAAGCCCGTGACCGCCATGGACGTGGTGTTCGCCCTGAAACGGCAGGGACGCCCCCTGTACGGATTCAGGGGTTAAAATCTAGTAAAACCCGGGAGCAGCGAATTATCCAAAAGCCCTTTTAAGGGCCACCCGCTCATCACAGGAAAAGCTGTTTCAGAGAAACCAAGCGGTTTGAGCGATTGGACCAACTGTTTGGGGAAAGGGTTTTCGGGCCACAGCAACACGCCCACCACACTTTATTAGTATTATTATTTATGATAAGCTTTTATATAGCGCCAGTGATGTTTACAGAGAAAAAGATAAACATGGTGCCTTGAGTTTACAATCTAATCTGCATCACTTTGTTAAAGGGCAGCAAAGATTCATAGTCATAGTGCGCGCTTTGCAATGGGGCTTTTGCCAGCCGGTTTCTGTTAATGCCCTGAGAGCGTCCTGCGCTTTCTGTAATGTGTGCCAATGCTATTTATTTATTTATAAGCAACCTCCAGTCTTCTAAGTAATGACAACGCTTATCAATGGTGAGATTATCAATGCTGGAGATCTTGGGAAAGGATTGAATGATGAGCCTGTTTTCAGGAAGGTATTTCGGAACTTTGCGAAACTAGGCCCTGTGGCTAACACGTTTCTCCTTGGTATATCCCCCGTGGGGTTGAAATGGGTTTAGCTGAGGGCCAGTCGGTCGCTATTCTGCTCAAAGCCAGTAGAATAGGCACTCGGAAAGAGACGCTTGGGTTGGGTTGCACAGAGAAACCAGACCCGTAGATTTTTAACTTCCCTTCTTGTTGGGGCTTTGTTGCTGGTGTCCGAATCTAGGAAGTCCTTGGGACCGGCTGCTTCTGCTCGCATGGAGAAAGTCCCCAGGCCATGCATGAAGCTACGGGGGGTTAGCCAGGATGAGCCGCGGGGAGGAAATAGGACACTGTAAGTAAGTCTGTGAAAGCTGCAAAGCCCTGCACGTCTCCTGTTCGGAGACGCATTTAGCGCTGCCTAATTAGTGCCTCGTTAGTGCTTGAGCTTGGTGGAGTCTGGGCCCTGGCAGGCTGTAAATATGCAAACTCAAAAGCTTGTTTAAGAGAATGAAAAGCGATTCCCAGCTACCGACCTTATGCTTTAAAAAGTTAAGAAAACAAAGTAAATTTCCGCAAGTAACTCGCAGGGAAAGCTGGAAATGTTTTAATTTTTTATTTCTATCCCGCCTGAAGGCTCAGGGCTTGTAACAGCATAATGAATAATCATAAATCCCTATCCCCACCTGCCAAAAGAAAGGTCTGACATTGCATTACAGTGTTTGTGGTGGGAACTTCAAGCTCGCCTTGCCTCACTCGCCTCCTGCTGGTGGCTCTGTGGGAGTGCACACCCTCCCTCACCCGATAGCAGCGCTGCGGGACTGGGCTGCCCACTCCCGCTCTGGCTCAGAGCTTTTTTATTTTTATTTATTTTTAAAAAAACACTCACAGGAGGATCCGAAGGACAGTGTCCAAACGGATCCTGTGAGATTTTTTTGCTTGAAGGCAGCAGCATGAGTGTCACGGGTTGGAGGTCCGCACCCCCACTTTACCGGGTTGGAGTGACTCAGTTCCCTCCTCCCCCCCCCCCCCC
>QEPC01012321.1:268335-289784 GCA_003113815.1 Sphenodon punctatus
GCTCCTTATTTGGGTCTGTGCATTTATCTGACACTGGCCAAGCGGGATGTTAGATGCCAGGCTAGCACACAGGAACCGAGCTCGGAGTCGGGCAGGGATCTTTCCAGTCTTCTTGGGGAGCGTATCTCTGTGAAAGAGACATGTGGACTGGGGTGACCTGAAGGGGCTTCCCCCCCCATAATCCCACCTCAAAGACAGCTCGTTATTCAGGGCCATGTATGTAGGAGACGGGTCTGGGAGGGGGGGCAGTACAATGTCAGGGTGGTACGCAGAAACCAAGCTCTGGCTCGGTCAGGCTGCTTGGGAAGCGTCCCCCCTGGCAGAGACATGTACTGGAGTCCAAACATGGCTCTTTATTTAGTATTATGTGATTGATTTAGTATTATGTGACTGATTCGTGATAGTAGTAAATATACATTGAAATGTAACCATACCTAGCTATTGATAGTATGTAAATATACATTGATGAAATTCCAACTCTTTGTGATGTCTAATTCATCAACAACCTTCCTTTGTGTCAATTTTAGCTTTGAAAAGGGGATTAAGAACTGGGGATAAGGAACCAGAAACCTGGAATATGAGGAATAAGGAACCAACTTCAGTCTCACAGAAGTCACTTCCTTTTGTGCTTGCCAGTGATTGCTGTTATTCAATAAATATGAAGCTGGGTTTACTCCCTGCACCTCTAAAATAGGTGGGAGAAAGACTTTGCATTGTGCTAAGAAGGCAGGTGGGTGTGATGGGGCAATTTTGATATATCTGTTACCAGGATTAGGGAGCAAAAGAAGGCACCATTGACCTCGATGTGATTTGAACACACAACCTTCTGATCTGGAGTCAGACGCGCTACCGTTGCGCCACGAGGCCTGCGCACAAGATTTATTTCCATCTGGGTATACAGTTAGTTGATACAGAAAACGAATGGTTTACTATTAACCTGGTTTTGCCCTTTCCATTAGCATGGAAACGTTATTTCTGCTGTAGTCTGCGCATCCCATTAGAAAATTCTAAAATAAGGAGAAAAAAAGAAAGCTGCCCTCTCTGAGGCTCGAACTCAGGACCTTCAGATTATGAGACTGACGCGCTGCCTACTGCGCTAAGAAGGCACTGGGTAACAGTTTCTTTAACCCTATTCACACTGTCGTAGGCTGCTGTTCATTTCGTATGCTCATCTGTTTGTCGAAGAGTTTATACTGAAGCTTCATTTATTAATGTTACGCATAAGCAGACCTCGCAACTCGGCTGCTGCCAGTAACAATGTCCACGCTAACAGATATATTTATTCCAACTACCGTTTTGCTACGTCGGCTCCCCCTCCCAGGTATGTACACAAAGCTTTTAATAGACACGCCCGGAAATCACTGCGGAGAGGAACAGGAAGAGTTTTCGCTTAGTATCGGTGCGGCGAGCGAGGCGAGCCCCCAACCAGTCTCCGTTCGATTGAAAGCGTCTCGCACATCCAGAGGCTGCTGCTTTGGCGAGTAATTCTCCTCCGTTTGCCGTGGTACCAGGAGACTCTGCCGTGGGGGCGGAGGCAGAAAACCTCGCCGGTAGAAAGCAACAGGGGCTGTGGGTGCTCAGAGAGGGCTGGTTTTTTTCGTCCTCTCTCTTCCCGACCATGTTTTCAATGGACGATCTGCTTAAAGAGACTCCACTGGCTCTGCCCTTGGTACTAATGGGAAACAAAGATGAAAGATTAATTCAGATGCAAACTTCCCCAGAGACCTCGGGGCGCAACGGTAGTTCCTCGGGCTCCGCAGCAAAAGGTTGTGTGTTTAAATCACACCGGGGTCAATAAATCCTTCAAATCAAACCAATTCATTCAGTGATTCCTTCAAATACACCCGTTCCTCAGCGGTAACTTCTCAGCGTAGTAGGTAGCGTATCAATTTCATAACCCGAAGGTCCTAGGGTTCAGTCTCAAAGAGGGCAGCTTTGCTTTTTCTCCTTATTTTAGAGTGTTGTAATAGGAAGTTCAGACTCTCCTCTATACTGTCCCAATCCTGGCGACTGATGGATCAAACCACCCCTTTCTTGCTCCACCATGAATACCTCGTTGGAGGTCTATAGCCCTTACATGCATATCAAAAAATCTTGTTCCCGTTTCTTTCTCTCCCGCCCCCCGCGCAATTGCAGGCAAGAGAAGTCTTCAGCACCTGCTTGTAGTGCTCTGAACCCAGTCACCTGGCTTCAGAGCGGAATAGTTTGGGCCAAGTCAATTAGGATCCTGTTGATCGTTGACTCCCTGGATAGAATCTTTATTCCTGAAAAGATCACTTGGGCAGGAGCGGATCTCATGGAGAAATTCCTCCTACTATGTCCCGACACCATTTATTTGTGTTTCCCTGTTTTCTGAAGTCAATATAAAATGTCCTTTATGGCACATATTTGTAACGTACAGTCTCCAAGATCAGCGCCAGTAGCGAGCAGATTTAACAAAGGCAAACAAAAAACAAACCCCAGGAAATGATTGGAGACCAATTTATTTTGTAAATATGAAGGATTACACAACCAAGTATTAGGGTTCGTAGTGAAGCCATTGAATCCCATTTATCTCCCCGCACATCTGCTTGAATAGCCTGGGAAACACCATATCTCTGCTCTGGGCTCAGCTCCCGTAGGCAACCTTTAGCCTAGGGAGAGCACCTCTCGCACCCTATGCAGTGATGGGAAGTTGTCAGGGGAGCAGGCATTCAGCGGCTATTCTGAGAAAACCCTGGGTCCTTGTGAATTCACACCCCAGGAATTACTTTAGCTGCGATGGGTTCAAGAATCAAAGGGAAGAACGCGCTTACCCACTTCTCCGAGCAGAGCGGGTGCTCAGGGCTTTGGAAAGGGAACAGGCAGTACAGAGAATCCACCGCACAGTCATTCCCCAGGGAGAGGCGGAATCTCGGCCACAAAAACGCCTAGAGGAACTACATGCTCGGAAGTAGAAGTCTCTGGGATTGTGTGCGGCGTCTCCTGCCGCAGCACGAGCCCTTGAACAGAGATCAGTTCTCCCCCCATGATTTAAATCGGAAGGTAGACACGCCCGCCCCCGTTAGTTTTTGTTTTTACCATTTTCTCACGTTTAATAATCTAATAAAAATAATTGCATATCTTGGGATTTTTTAAAAAAGCTCTTACTTTTTGAGGGGGGGGGGGGTGGAATTCAGTATGAAAAACGTTTCTTCTTCAAGTAAAATTCAAAAAGCTTAAGCATGTTCCATGTTTTATTTGCCATTAAATAAGGGGAATACATAAATGATATAGAACTCCAGCATAAATCAGTCATGTTCTTTTTAAGGACATCAGAGATCCAGCTCTTTCCGTGAGGACCTGGGTGGCCCTTAAAAGGGCCTTTAGAGTCAAATGTGTTGTTTAAAGCCTTTACTCCCCGAATCTGTAACGTGTACGACCCTGGCGTTTCAGAGCATAAAGCAATAGTCTTTCTTTTAGCGTGCTCCTTATAGTCACAGCATCGCGAATAACGTTCTCTAAGAAAACCTTCAGCACCCCACGAGTTTCCTCGGATATAAGCCCAGAAACACGCTTCACTCCCCCGCGCCGACGAATAGCAGGCTCAGTGATGCCCTGAATGTTATACCGTAGCACCTTCCGGTAGCGTTTCCGCCTCCACATCCCTATAGGATGACACAACTGCTTCCACCAACGAGACAGAGAGAATTCCAAGATAACCAATTAGAAATCAGTGGCAAATTTTGATTATTTTTTTTAGCAGACTTTGGCATCTTCTCGGCCGTCCCTCCATTTGCAGGGACCCCCTTTCTCATTCTTCCCATCATAGAGCTACGGTCTATTTCCCCCCACTGATTTCTTTGCACGTATTTCCCATTTGATTCGGAATGGGGGCTCTGCCTCTACCTGGCAACAAAGTGTTGCTGAGGGAGGTTCCCAAGTGCTTCTCTGCTTAAACATTGCACGTTTTCCCCTTTCGATTCATTTTGGCACTGATGGACTCTAGGGGCCCTTTGCAAGTGGTTGGAGAACTGCTAGGAATTTTTCAGAGTTGGCAGAGGAGGGGGGGGGCAATACTCTGCCCCCACTGATTCTGACATTTTCCTAGTGGCACACATGCCTTTTTGCAAAGGGTCTTGCCAAGAAAAAGCTTGCAGAGTGGCCAGAGGTGGAGTGCTGACCTCACCAACTGTTTAAACTTCCTTCCTGGTGGGGTTACGATGACTACTCAGAGGGCCTCACTGGAATCCAGGGCAGCAACACAATATGGGGAGGGGGGAATGACCTGGCTCGAAACCTTGGAAGAGACGCCCCCGTTCTTTAGGGGCCCAGGTCTATCACAGCCTTGCTACCCATTAAAGACCAGAAATCCGCATTTTCCGCGTATTAGCGTGGGTTTGGGAAATCAGCAGTTTTATTTAGTCAGTCGGCTGGAGGCACCCTCTTGCAGGTTCCGTCTGTTACCCTTGTCCATAGTAGGGATGTGTGCAGGAAAGCATTTTCCGTTGCTGCCCTGGTTTTATGGAAGTCCCTTCCTGGGAAGGTTCGCTTGAGTCGAAGACTGAGCATCTTTCAAAGGCGGTGTAAAACTTTTTTATTTGAAAGCATTTGGCAGGCGGGGATGAAGATTGGTTGGGTTATTGGATAGTTGGGGGGAGGCTGGGAGTTTTGAGGGAAGGTTTTACTGCATGAATTTTATTGTTGTTATGGATTGTAAACCGTCCTGAGCCTTTGTGGGAAGGGTTATACATTATTAATTAATATTATTATTATTATTATTATAAGCATTTATACAGCGCCAGTGATGTACCTGGAGCTTTACAGAGAACAAGATAGACACGGTTCCTACCCGAGAGCTCACAATCTAAAGAAGACGGGGATGGGAGACGGGAAAGAGGGAACAGAGGGAGAGACAAGGGATGCAACATTCACGAGGATGCGAGAATATATTTTCATTGACTCAAATCTGGGGCTGAAACGCTGAAAAACGTAATAACCTTGTAGTAGTTTTTCTGTTCCCCAAATGAGACTGTTGCATGGAAGATACCCTGCTCCCACCCCAAAGATGGGTGATTTAATAAGTTAAATCTCCGCTAGAGAGCAGGACCCTCATTTGGGGGAGTAAGTTCCTAGCAGTCTTTTGTTTACAAATGTATGGTTGTTCTGGTGAAGATGGGTTTTTCCCCCTGTTCTGGTATCCTGAAAGGGGGGGGGGTCCTTATGATGGGGCGTAGGGGGAGGTTAGGCTCTGGCTCGCTCACCTTGCATTACCGAGATATCTCCGTCTTGTGTAGATCTCCCCTCTTTGGAGTTTAAGTTTTTCTCGTTTGCTTTGCAATTGATTTGGTGATCTGGATGAGTCTGAGAGAAAGTAAGTTTTGTCGCCAAACCCGGAAGAAGACAGGTGGACAAGGAAGGAATTGGATTAAGCAGGCCGCACTCTTTATTAACTTGCTGACAAAACGTGTGATATGAACACCGGGGTATCCCCCCCCCCCCATGGATCTGGTCAAATATTTCCCGGCCAGGTTAGGAGGGCAGCCAGTCAGTTACCTACACGTATGCCTGGCTGGTTCATAACCCAAATAGCCCACCTCCTCCTATCGCAAACCCGCCCTTCCAGCCCAAGACACCCGCCTTGGGTAAGGGGGGGGGTCTGGGAGCGGCTCCCTGCGGAGACCTGCCGAGCAAGGACGGGGGGACCACTGCTCTTGCTGGCCCGCACCTGACCGGTTTAAGACTTGTGATGCGCCCCTACCTACCTTCCTTCCTCCCCGGGTCAGGGGCAGGCTTGTCAGCCACTCGAAACTGAAATACCCCGCCCCTTTAAGGGGGCAGCCCATTACCCAGTGTTCTGCAAACACTGAACTCCTAACTCCGGACCGGACCCGTCATGACCGCGACAATTTGTTAAACACAACCCCCCAACTTCCCCCACCCTAAGGCCAGATCTAATCGGCTATGCCGTGGGGAAGGCGAAAAAACGGGGGCAGGCAGCGTCAATCAGATGCCCCCGTCAAAAATCCCTTCCCAGCCCTAAACAGGCGACCAGTGTGCGCCCAGAGCAAAGCAGGGCTGGGTGGGAAGGTGCATGCGCCCCAACCATGTGCCAGCTGGCCAAGAGAAAGGGGGGGGGGGAGCAGGAACTTTAATCCAGCCCCCAAGGGGTCTCACCCATGAAGCCTCCCCCTCGCTGCTGAACCCGCTGCTCAGGTGATTGGCCCCAATACCCGTGCCGTGCCTGCCCCCACACCCCTGTCTCTTCCTCCAAAGGGGGAATCTTGAGAAAGAGCCCTCTCCCACCATTTGCAGGGAGAGGGGCATTCTTGACTCTCCGTTCCCTAAACGCCCAGGATGGGAGATTTACACATTGATAATCTTAATCTCAAGGCCTCCCCTGCCCCTCTATCTTCCTGAAATATTTTGGTGCCTTTTTTTTCTTCAAAGGTTCCGAGCCCTATTTCTGTCCATTCAGACTTTTAAGCGAGCATGCCTGACTTTGGGACTCTCTTGTGCCGCCTTATACTGTTTTTTAAGAGAGCTAAACTCCTATAAGATTTCTTAGCCTGGAAGCATCTCAGACATTGTGTATATCAAGTCAGATATTTTTTCGAAACGGAGGAATGTTTGTTTAACCCGCTACGCCTTTGCTCATCAGAAACATCACCTCACATTATCTGCATTACACCAGGTGATGATCTCAGTGGATTTAAACTGGGGATTTTTTCTCCCCAGTTCTGCAAATCATACATCATTATTACAAATATAAGAGCTCTCACCTGCTGCCATTAAAGTTTAAAGCTTTATGGGCACATTCCTTCTCTATGTAAGTTTGCATTGACTAGTGGGGGGAACTACAAATCACGTTTATTTTATTGCTAGTGGGGATTTTGCAATGCTATTTTAAATGAACTCTGAATACATTTACTGCTTATGGAAAACTACAAACATACGTGGGGTGAGATAAATCTGTAAAACCACTATCCATAGAAACTCAAAACAAGTGAATATGCTGTTAGGCAAAGTTACCTGCTGTTTAGAAGTAGAAAAAAGACCCACCTGGGCAGCCCCAAAACACCACAAAATTTGGCTCTGTAAAGGGCCATCTGAACTGTTGGTCTTACATTTGAAAACACTACAATCACTCTCTAGATAAGAGTCTCGGTTCAGGAGATAGCGCTCCATCCTACATAGGATGGATCTTAAAATGAAACTTAACCCTATACCGGTACAAACAACCGTGCCAAGCGCTTTTGTTGAGGCAGTGGGTGGCTCTTAGAAGAGCCTTTGGATCTGGGGGGTGCTAGTTTTTCCCAGCTGAGTACAAACGCGCTTACTTCGAGCTGGTGTATTTGGTAACCGCCTTAGTGCCCTCCGACACGGCGTGCTTGGCCAGCTCGCCCGGCAGGAGCAGGCGCACGGCGGTCTGGATCTCCCGGGAAGTGATGGTTGAGCGCTTGTTATAATGGGCTAGACGAGAAGCCTCCCCGGCGATGCGCTCAAAGATGTCGTTGACAAAGGAGTTCATGATGCCCATGGCCTTGGAGGAGATCCCGGTGTCGGGGTGCACCTGCTTCAGCACCTTGTACACGTAGATGGAATAACTCTCCTTCCGGCTCTTTCGGCGCTTCTTATCCCCCTTCTTCTGAGTCTTGGTCACAGCTTTCTTAGAGCCCTTTTTAGGCGCAGGCGCGGACTTGGCTGGCTCAGGCATCTTGGAGACTGACCCGTATCTCTATAGCAAGGACCGAAAAATATAAGCGCAGAGCACCGAGATCCCTGTTTTTATGGGAATCCCAATGCAAATAAGGCAAACTGAATCTGACATTCCTATTGGATAAAAGCGCTCAGACACCATCCCTACTGCGCGCGCACATGCAAATAAGGGGAATTGTAACTGTCTAGTTCCTATTGGACGAAAACAGCGTCTTTTCTTCAATTGGGTGGATTAAAAATCTCCTTCCCATTGGATATAGAATACTGACGTCATATTCAGCCAATCAGAAGTCATGCCTCCCATCCACAAGTGGGAATAAAAACGTGGACGAGTCTTTTTCCTCTTTTTCTAATCTTGCATTTCTGTTTCTCTGAGCGCAACCTTGAAGGAGCTGCCGTAGCGATGTCCGGCCGTGGGAAGCAGGGCGGCAAAGCGCGGGCTAAGGCCAAGTCTCGTTCCTCTCGAGCCGGTTTACAGTTCCCTGTCGGCCGCGTGCACCGGCTGCTGCGCAAGGGGAACTATGCTGAGCGGGTCGGAGCCGGCGCCCCAGTGTACCTGGCTGCGGTGCTGGAGTACCTGACTGCTGAGATCCTGGAGTTGGCTGAGAACGCCGCCCGGGACAACAAGAAAACTAGGATCATCCCCCGGCACCTCCAGCTCGCCATCCGCAACGATGAGGAGCTCAACAAGCTGCTGGGGAAAGTCACCATCGCGCAGGGCGGAGTCCTGCCCAACATCCAGGCCGTGCTGCTGCCTAAGAAAACCGAGAGCCACAAAGCCAAGAGCAAGTGAAGCGGCTGCAGAGGAAAGACCCCCCCAAAAAAGGCTCTTTTAAGAGCCACCTACAATGTCTGCGAAAGGCTGTGATCGCTCGCTCTCTGGAGCGGAATGGCGGGGTGTCCCCACACTTATACCAGGCAGAGCCTAAGAGTTTGGGCCAAAACGTGGGGGTGGTTAATTCAGATGAACCCTATCCTATTCCTACAGCTCCGGGGTGGGGGAAACTGGGCTACGTTCCCCGCTAGAACTTCTCTCGTGTCCGGTAACAAAACCTGCTCGGAGTCCCGAACCTAGGAAATGTTCTAACCGCAGAACAGGGAAGTTAGTTCCGAACCCTGCCCCGAGGCGAGAATTCCCCGCCCCTAGTCATGTCCCGCCAGAGAAATAGACTGAAAACTCGCCGCTAGCGGGGACCAGGACTGACCAGTGATTTAATGGGGGGTCGGGGGTGCCCAGATGACTCTGCCTATTTCTCCCACCAGTAACTCTCTGGGCTAAAACCTGCCCTGCTACAAACCGGAGAGACCCAGAGAGAGAACAGTCTAAAATAACTATTCTGGGGTGAGGCAACAAAACACTATTAATGATTATTGATTATTATAAGCATTTATATATAGCGCCAGAACCTGGCGCTTTACAGAGACTAAAATAGACACGAGAGCTTACAATCTGGAGACGGGGAAAGGGGAACAGGGAGAGACAAGGGATGCGACGTTCAGGAGGATGCGAGAGCTCAGACACGCGTGCTTGGCTTGGTGACAGCACATTGGGAGTTTGCAGTAACAGGTGGGGGATAATCCTGGGTGGGGATGATGAGCAGGAGTTAGGAAGGGCGGAGGAAGAGGTGGGTTTTGAGGAGGGACTTGAAAGTGTGGAGGGTGGGGGCAAGGCGGCCGAGGGCAGGGAGGGAGTTCCAGGCGTGCGGGGCAGCGAGGGAGAAGGGACGGAAGGGAGCAGGGGAGGGGATGGAAGGGGGAGCGGAGTGCTCGGAGATCAGAGCAGAGAGGCTGGGGGGAGCAAGGTTGTGAAGGACTCTCTTGGCCCCAGTCGAAAAGCGGCCTCTGCGTGTTGGTCGCTGCTAATTTCAGAGCAAAGGGGAGAAAGTCAACAAAGAACTACGTTTCCGGAGAGGGCGGGGCGCAGGAACTCACTGGCCAATCCCGGCCCAGCGCGGGAGTTTCAAAATCCTCAGGGTTTTCCCTCTCCTGCCCATCTACTGTGATTGCTCCTCCCCTTGAACTTCACAAATCGCTAACCCACCCCCCGTCACCCGGCAGAGCGACCGAGGGGGGAACATGCATATTGTGTAAATATGCAGAAAATAAAGGCTTGCCTGGTCGAGCGGAGTGTTTGAAATTGCTTCCCTTCAGATTAGGGCTGCATGGCGGGAAAAGGGGGCTTTTGTACAGAATCTCTGACGCAGAAAGGACTCCATTTCCCCAAGCCGAAACGAACATCTGGATGGGGGCAAAGCAAGGAATTTCTCCTGTTGTAGGAGCCGCGGCCGGACAGCTTCTCAAACCCTGGGAGGGAGGGGATTGTAATCTATCCAATCGCTGTCCAGCCCGGGAAATTCAAATTTCGCAACGGTTCCATTGCTGCTCCTAGCCAATCAGGACGGGGCACTTGGTTATAAATGTCCAGCCGCCGCCGAGGTGGTTTCATTGTTGCTGCTGCACGAAGAGAAAGTCTCGAGTTTGTTGTTAGCGCGGCTGGGGGAAATGGCTCGTACCAAGCAGACCGCCCGCAAATCTACGGGGGGGAAAGCGCCTCGTAAGCAGTTGGCTACTAAGGCTGCGCGAAAAAGCGCCCCCGCCACGGGTGGGGTAAAAAAGCCCCATCGCTACCGGCCCGGCACGGTGGCGCTTCGGGAGATCCGTCGCTACCAGAAATCTACCGAGCTGCTGATCCGCAAGCTGCCCTTCCAGCGCCTGGTGCGCGAAATCGCTCAAGACTTCAAGACCGACCTGCGTTTCCAGAGCTCGGCGGTGATGGCGCTGCAGGAGGCCAGCGAGGCTTACCTGGTGGGGCTCTTCGAGGACACCAACTTGTGCGCCATCCACGCCAAGCGAGTCACCATCATGCCCAAAGACATCCAGCTGGCGCGCCGCATCCGCGGGGAGAGAGCCTAAACCCCGGGGCAAAGCGGCAGGCGCCGCTATTTCCCTTTAGAAAATCCCCCAAAGGCTCTTTTAAGAGCCGCTACCGAGTCAAGGGAGGAGCTGAAACGGGTCGAGCCTAAAGTTACCCAAAATTTTAAAAAACCCTTTCTTACACGCTCTTCTCTTACAGGTTTATGGAGCTAGTTTCGTACCAACCTGTATCCGTATATTTGCAAAAGGAGACGCTTAATGCTTTCTAGCCCTGGCCCTTAGTCTTGAGTCACAGTAAAAACTTGTCTATAATGCAAGTTTGCTTATTGGTGGTATCTCCGAGCTAATGCTGGGCGGTGCAGCAGGTGGAGACATACAAAGATTTGTATAATTCCTAGATCTAGGATAACCTTTTCCTTGGTAGTAAACCGGCAAAGAGACTTGTTTTCTTCCCCTTTCACACACAGCAAACCATGGGACTTAAGTGCTCAAGCATCTGCCGTTCTTAAGTTGATGTAGCAGGGGGGGTTCTCTTTCATCCAGTCCTTATCAGACTAAGGGACAGACCCTTGGGGGAGGGATGTGGAAAACAGCCGGTAAACCCCGTGCGGGGCCATTTCCAAAATGATGTTGGAGCAAGTGGGAGACCTCCGTTAGTAATGACAAGATGGGGGGAGGGGGGTGCTAGAACCAGATCTGTCCGACTGCTCTCAAAATGTAGTGAGGCCAGTGGAGTCAAGTACTAGATCTCCTGTCAGACTCTTGAGACACTGAGGCAGATGTCAGGGTCACTTACCTCCCAAGCAATCCGTTCAGGCTCCCTGCAGACTGGCATGCTTTGAGGCATCTCTCCCCTCTTAGACCTATTCACTCAGGCAGGCATTGGAACAATTCCTCCCTCTCCAAGTGGTTAGCTCAGGTTCTCTGCAGACTCAGGCAGGTATTAGGGTGCCCCCTGACCAATTTGTTCAGACTCTGCAGACTTGGGCAGGTGGCTGCCCCTCTCGGAGCAATTCATTCACCCCCACCCTTGCTTCTGTGACAGCTGGAAAGGTCATTTTATTTTTTTAAGTGACACAACAGGGATCCTGCAGTCTGGCCCAAATCCAAATCCTGTCTGTGGCTGAGGACAAAATGCAAGGTTTATTGTCATTTGGACTAGCTGCTTTCATCCCTTAAAACTCTCAACCCACCCCCAAATACAGCAGCAAAAACCAAGGTGCGCATCATCACACCATCACTTTTTATTGTGTCACAGAGACTAAGAAAGGCAGTTTATACATCCATGGAAATGACACCTGCCTCATCATGCATGATCAACCAGTGCTAGACTCCTCTCCCCCTTCCCCCCAAACCCATTATCCATCCTCATCCCATAACCCCTCCCGAAACCCCAGCATGCTTCCAAGTCTCGATTCTGGGAGATTCCTTGGTGTAAAACCCTATGAACAAAACCTGAATGTCCATGAGGTTCAGGAGGAGCTGTCAGCTGTACCATGTGGGGTGCAGTTTTTCCACACACACACCCTCCCCTCCAACATTACGGGATGCAAAACCTCCCCCATTGCCCCATTTCAAAAGAAAATGGTTGCTCTCTGCTGCCCGTATTGGTGAGTGGCACCTTGTTTCAAAAACCACTCCCTTTCCAGTTGTATCCACATTCACTGCCAGGGACACTACTAGGATCAGAGCCAGAGGTAGTTCCAATACACAGGAAGTTAGAGTGACTTTCAGTTGCTGCCAGAATGGGTTTACACTAGAGAAAGAGGGGGGTATAGCCTCGCCCTATCAAAGCTGGAGGGGAAAGGCCATGGATCCCATCCCCTGAAACTTCTCCCCACAGTCAGTCCCAGATCAGAGGCAGCACCCCCTAGAAGGGGCCCCAGATTCCATCCCCCAAACGCCAAACCCTGAGCCAGCCAGGGGGCTAGCATCTGATAAATCAACCACTGTTTATCTAATAGTTTTGGTTTTCAGTGGCTGGCTGTTACATACCCCAACAGAGGGAGCCCTTAGTTATTTCTGGCAGATGATTCCTCTTCCACTGTGTTAGCACACACAGCGAGCAGGGAGCTCACTCTCACGCATCACACACAGAGCCAAAAGATGGCAGTGCTGCACACACACACACACACACACACACGTGTGGGGGTGGGGGTGTCAATCCTTGATCCCCATTGCCAAGCTGAAACAAATATTCATAGTGAATATTGTATCTGACAATTCCACCCAACTCAAACCGTATGTAACTGCTCTTTGAGCTCAAAACTGCTATTCAGGCCACACTAAGCAAGCAGCACAAGGCTTATGGAACCTGAAAGGTTCCAGATAGCTCTAGGGGATGTTTCCTCTGACCTTGGTGGCTGCTCACTCGACCTTGTGTCTAGGTGGAATATCAGGCTGACGGAGGCCATCAACTGTGTGGCTCCCGGGCATCCCCTCCCAAAATGCCAACAACGCAGTTCCCCATGGTATATGGGTGAGCTGCGGCGGATGAAGCAGGAAGGGCAGCGGTTAGAGCGACGGTGGCGTCACTCGCGTACTGCAGTGGACCGGTTGCGGCATAGAGTCTGGTTACGTACCTATGCCGTAGCAGTGCGGACAGCAAAGGTTTTCTTTGCTGCCCACATTGCGTCCGCTAAGTCCCGCCCGGCTGAGCTGTTCCGGGTGGTGAGGAGGCTGGTCAGTCTGGCCTCCCTCCGCCTGGCTGTGGAACCATCAAATGCTCGCTGTGATTTGTTTGTGGACTTTTTTGCGGATAAAATCGCTCAAATTCATCATGGTTTTGATGCGACTTTTTTAGCAGAGAACGGGTCTGAGGCAGTGGAAGCCCCATCTGGTTCTGTTTTGTGGGATGAGTTTCAGACGGTGTCACCCTCAGATGCGGGAGATGCTCTTGGGACTGTTCAAGTTACCAATTCTGAATTAGATCCATGCCCGTCCTGGCTGGTTAAGGCTAGCCGGGAGGCATTGGGGCCGTTGCTGGCGGGGATAGCCAACGTCTCCCTTGGAGAGGGTAGGGTGCTGGGCTGTCTCAAGGAGGCGGTGGTGCGGCCCCTGCTCAAGAAGCCATCTTTGGACATTGATGTCCTTGCCAGTTATCGGCCAGTCTCTAACCTTCCCCTTTTAGGGAAGGGTATTGAACGGTGGCTCAGCAGCTACAGGGGCATTTGGACCTGATTAATTTTCTTGATCCCGTGCAGTCTGGCTTTCGTCCGGGTTATGGCACGGAGACTGCGCTTGTGGCCTTGGCCGATGACCTCTCCCATGAGTTAGACCGGGGTCGTTCGACCCTGTTGATCTTGTTAGATCTCTTGGCTGCATTTGATACCGTTGATCATGAGTTGTTGGTGACTCAGCTGTGGGACCAGGCAGGGATTGGCAGGACTGTTATTGAATGGTTCCGCTCATTCCTGGCTGGGAGAACCCAGCGTGTGGTGCTGGGGGAGTTTTCATCTTCCCCCCAGGGCCTCACGGGCGGAGTCCCGCAGGGTTCCATCCTATCCCCTCTCCTGTTCAACGTGTATATGCAGCCCCTGGGAGAGGTTGTTAGGGAGTATGGAGTGAGTTGCCATCATTATGCTGATGACACCCAGCTATATCTTTTATTTTCCTCCGACTCAGGCCTGCAGTCTCGGTGCTTACCTGGTGTTTGTCCACTGTAGGGGATTGGATGAGGGCAAGCCGCCTGAGGCTAAATCCTGACAAGACGGAGGTGATGGTTGTGGGGAAGGCCGGTGTGTGTGTAGCCCCCATCATTGATGGGGTCCGGCCCTCCCCTGGTTTGTCAGGTCTAGAGTCTGGGGGTGCTCCTGGACCCACAGCTCCACCTGGATGCTCAGGTGATGACTGTGGCGAAAGGAGCATTTCACCAGTTACATCTGGTGCGCCGGCTTAGGCCGTATGTCTCAGACTTGGATCTGGCCACAGTCATCCATGCTTTTATTACCTCAGGACTCGATTACTGCAATGCACTCGACGTGGGGTTACCCTTGGTGTTGGTTGGGAAACTGCAGCTGGTGAAGAATG
This sequence comes from Sphenodon punctatus, assembly GCA_003113815.1. Classification (NCBI taxonomy): domain Eukaryota; kingdom Metazoa; phylum Chordata; class Lepidosauria; order Sphenodontia; family Sphenodontidae; genus Sphenodon; species Sphenodon punctatus. The sequence continues at coordinate 282,916 of QEPC01012321.1, forward strand.
CAACGGCCCACCTCTTAACGGGGACGGGCCGACGCGAGCATATAATACCGGTGCTTCACTCTCTGCACTGGCTGCCAGTAGGTTTCCGGGCTCAATTCAAGGTGTTAGTGCTGACCTTAAAAGCCCTAAACGGCTTGGGCCCTGCCTATCTGCAGGACCACCTCGCCCTCCGGGTCCCGGAGCGGCCCCTGCAGTTGGCTGGGGGACGCCCTCCTCGAGGTTCCCCGTGTTTCCCGGGTGTCTACTATGAGGAGGGCATTCTCCGTGGCGGTGTCGCGGCTGTGGAACTCCCTCCCGTTGGAGATCCGCTTGGCTGCCGACCTCCCCTCTTTCCGCAGGCTGTTCCACCAGGCCTTTCCTGAGGGAGATGGGGTGGGTGGGTTGGGTTAGGGTAGGGGGGGATTGGGTTTTACATTGTTTTAAATGAAATTATGATGGTTATTTTAATGTTTTCATGTTTTAAATGTTTTAATATATTGTGAGCTGCCCAGAGATGCCTGAGGCAGGAGGGGGCGGCATATAAATAAATAAATAAATAAATAAATAAATGTGTCACATACTATGCAGCTAAAAGAAGAATGAAATGTCTGGGTCATGTTGAGCAAATGGGAGGATCAAGAATGACAGAGCAGGTTAAACATGGGTGCCCAAAGGATAAAATAATAGTTGGAAGACCAAGAAAGATGAGAGAAAGAACTGTTAAAAGAGGACAGCACAATTGACGAGGACATGAAAAATTAACATAGGGTGAAAACAGACATGACGCTAACCAGCCTTTAACCACCCTTGGTGGTCATTTATGCATGCTTCAGGGCTGCAATACAGCCCTGCAACATGCATAAATAACCACCAAGGGTGGTTAAAGGGTGGTTAGTGTCATGTCTGTTTTCACCCATAGATGGCAAAAGATAGCTGCTGCCTTCTGCACCTGTCAAAAGGTGTGAAAAGCCTAGGCATGTATTTGGCTCCATTTTCGTCAGAAATCTATTTAGAGTTTTCGGGTCATTTTGGGGGGTTGTTTCCATATTCGGTAACTTCGTTCCGGCTTTTTCCGCCTGTGCAGTAACCAAATGAAGTAACCAAATATCCAAACAACAGAGAACTGAAAAAAATGAATATGTAAATATCTTTCAGTCATGGATATTATTAGGAGGGCTATCCAAAAAGTATGCTTCAGCACTAAAACAGCCAGCAGGGGGCAGCCCCACTCACACACAAACACACAGAGATCAGCACCACTCCCACCCAGACACACAGCTAGCTAGCAGGGGACAAGACCGCATGCCCACATACAGACACGTGTAGGCCTCTTTGCATATGGCTACCCCTTGGAATTTGCAGGATGAAACTTTGTCAGCACTCAGCAATCCCCGTCTTCAATGGAAGTCCTAGGAACTTGCCCTGGGGTGGGAAGGGGCTCTTCCTCATCTGCTGATTGGTGAGAAGCAGGAGAAACCCCACCCGTGCACAGTCCTGATGCCAAGAACTAGGGGTCAGGAGTTAAGCCAGGGTTCAGTACTAAATGATTAAGCACAATCATGAGGAAATGGGGTGGGGGAGCAGGATTTCTGGGTCTGGATGGCAGCAAGAGGAAGTGCCAGGTTCTGATCTACCCCCTAACCAAAGTCCATCGCAAGCCAGGCAATTCATCAGCCTGGTGTGGTTAAGGCACACCTGTTTCTGTGGCCTATGGTGCACAACAGAGTAATGTGACCAGCAACACATCCAACTATCTTGGATTTTCGCAATCCAATGGATCCGGTACCCATTCACAACTGAGTGAACTGGAGGCAGCCATCCAGTGGGAGATGAAGGAACACTTGAACCCACAGCCTCAGGGATGCAGTTGAGTGCTGTAACAACTCAGCCACCACACCTCCCAAGGACCACCCCAAAGCCCCCAGACTTGTCATGAGCCAGATGGCTCCCCTGCAGACATGCCTATCCCTTCCTCCTCCTCATGCTCAAAGAAGGCTGAATGGTCCTGGCTGTCGAAGCATGAGCTGCTGAGAAAGTTCTCAGGTTGGGCGGTGGCCACCATCTCCGGGAGATGCCCACGCTGGTGCCGCAAGAGGCTGTAGGAGCGGGAGAAGAACTTGTGGCAGATGCCACACTGGTGGGGTTTTTCCCCGTCGTGCACCTGCCGATGTCGAGCGAGGTCTGCCAGCCTCTTGAATTCCTTCTGGCAGACAACACACTGGAAGGGACGGGCGGGTGTGTGGGTGACATCGTGCTGCTTGAGATGCGAGAGGCGCCGGAAACGCTTCCCACACTCCCTGCACTGGAACGGCAACTCCCCCGTGTGGATGAGGAAGTGGGTGGCCAAGTCATACTTGCTCTTGAAGCCTTTGCTGCAGACGCTGCATTCGTAGCCTTTCCTGGTGCTGGGGGGCTCTTGCGTCAAGGGGGCCTTGGCTGGAGAGCGCTGCAGGGAACTCTCAGCACCGTGTGTGCGGCTGTGCTGCTTGAGGTAGGAGGAGAGCCGGAAAGCCATCCCGCAATCCGGGCAGGAAAAGGGTTTTTCTCCCGTGTGCACTAGGTAGTGCCGGGACAGCGACCATGGGCGGGCAAAGAACTTGTGACACACGCCACACTGGTGGCGCTTGGCATCCTCCCCGGCGCTGCCCTGGTTCCCTGTCAGCTCCACCTTGAAGCACTTGTGAGCCTTCAGCTCACCCTTGGTCTCGAAGGCCTGATTGCAGCCCAGGCAGAGGAGGGTCCAGTCCTCCTGCAGCAGCACCTGCTTCTCATCCACCTGCGGTATCTCTGTGCTGGGCAAGGGCTCCGCTGGCTCACGGAAGTGCTGAGGGCAGGCGTCAGCCCCATGGGTGTGCTTGTGCCGGGCCAGGTGTGCTGGGTGGCAGAATGTCTTGCGGCAAAGGGGGCAGGGAAAGGGCTTCTGTCCAGAGTGTGTCAAGCCATGGCGCACCAGGTAATACCGGAACTTGAACTGCTTCCCGCAGACCCGGCAGGAGTGGCAACCGGCAGCGCCCACCTGGCACCGATGCCTGCGCAGTGCCACTTCCGACGGGAAGGTTTTGCTGCAGGCAGGGCACTGCTGGTCATGGCAGTGGGGGGGAGTGGGGGGCCGGGAGCGCTTGGGAGGCTGCTTCTCCATCGGGGACAAAGGTGGCAGCTCTGACTCAGGCGGCCCTGGAGACTCCATGTGGGAGCCCTGCATGGGGGAGAGAACCAGCATTAGGGGGGGGGACAGTGCTCCTGCCCCCCACAGTTGGGGACCAGTGCAGCAGTGCCCAAAACATGGGCCTTTGGGACCCCATTTTATTTATTTTATTTTTTACCTAGATTTTTGGTCCCACCCTATCCCTTAGGCTCAGAGTGGCTTACAATTTTTAACTTACTAACTGTAAGTTGTAACATTAACAACTAATTAACTCAGCTATTAGATTGACAGTCTTGCCATGACTCTAGACAGCAACAAAAACTTACAAAATCTATCCGAAAACAGCCACGATCACAAACCCTGTCCTCAGATGGCACAACCGCACTTAGGGGGAGGGGTCAAGCCTCTAGCTTCATTCAGCCACAACACACAGGAGAGGGTGCCCTCCCCCCAGAGTCAGTGCTGACCCCATTGTGCCACTGGGGGGAGGGGAGGCACTCTACTGAATGGAGAAGAGTGGGGTGCTCTCTCTTTGCAGAAAGCAGTTACGCCACTAGAGGGCACTGTACCACAGAGAGAAGGGCTGGGAGTTCCTAGGGAGCACTCTCCCTTTACAGCAAGAATGGTGTTAAAGCAGTGATTCTCTCAACCAGTTGGTCCAGGAACCACCGGTGGACCCCAGGAGAATATTAGGTGGGTCCCACATGGGGCCCTGGGAGGCAGTGTGGCAGTGCTTCTCCTGAGGACCCACAAGCCCTGGTGCATCTTGCTATGTCCCCTCCTGCCTCTTTTTCTGGCTGCCCATGCCACTGAGGGCTAAAGGCGGGATAGAGAATGGAGGGGCATGACTTCCTACAGCTACCCTGCTTTTCCCTGTTGCAGCTGCTGCTGCCACCGCCACCAGGATCACACACCTTCTCCATCACTGCTGTGGCTGCCAGGACCACCCCCACATCTGCTGCTGCTGCCACCACCGCCACCACTTCCCCTTGCTGCTGCCGCCCAACAACTTGTGGTCCTTGATTAAGATACAATGGGTTCTGGATTTTTTTTTTAAAATGTTGGTGGGTCTTTCCTAAAAGGTTGAAAAACCACTTCTCTAAAGGGCACTGTGTAGGGGGGGCTCCATAGGAGGTGCTCTACAGCCACACCAAATACTTACCCAAGTGTGGCCCTAGAGGGCGCTGTGCCAGGCGCAACACCCTCTAGGGCCATGTGCCAGAGGGAGATGCGCAGGGGGCACTCTATACCAAGCACTTACCCCAACGTAGCACCAGAGAGCACCATGTCAGAGAGAAAAGGCCATAGGCTCAGTAGGGGAGCTTTCGCCACCCAGTCAGTGCTGACCTCAGTGCAGCTCTAGAGGGTGCTGTGACACAGAAGAGGCAAGGCAGCAGGATCACTAGTAGGAACTGGGAGCAAAGTGGGGGCTGAGGAACAGGCAATGCTGACCCCCTAGGGGGCGGGGCAGCACAGAGAACTTTCCCCAGCAACCTCAACTGAGCCAGGTACTCTGCCTTGCTCCTGGCAGCGCAGTAGCCCCTGGAGCTGCACTGGGGCTAAGAGCACCCCCTGCTGTTGTGCTGAGGAACTGGACTGTAAACCAACTCGACAGGAAGATTTGGTTGAGCACCAAAATTGTGAAAATTCACTAAGCCAGAAATTAGACCTCTCTCCAGCAGAGACAACCAGGACTCCTGGGAGGGGCATGAGGGGCAGGGCTACAGGGTTAGAGCAAGGGTGCTGGAGGATTCCTGGGTTCTCTGGGAGAGGAGTGGGGGCTGGTGGGTGAGAGCAGGGGGGCTGGGAGCCAGGACTCCTGGGTTCTCTGGGAGGCTAGTGGGTGTCCATCCCCAGCCGGTCTTTGCGCTTCTCTCCCTCACCATCTCCTGCACTTTGTCTCAATTCCTCACTGCAGATCCAGGGATGAAAGCATCGCAGCCCCCGCCCCCTGCTTCCATCGGCAGCCCAGGGGCAGCGCTGGGAACTTCGCCCCGCCCGGGCTTTACCTGTGTCCGCAGCGGCTGACCGGTCCCTGCGCTCCGAGGGGGGGGGAGAAATGGGGGCGAGGGAGTGGGGAGCTGGTGTCGCAGGATTTGTCATCCCCTCGGAAACACACATACGCACTGGGTGGGCGTCTGCAGGGGCAGCGCCGCTGCACGTTCACACAGCGTGCAACACATGCACACATACACTGGTCAACCTCAGCACACACACATTGCGCAGCTTCCAACACACAGCATGCCAGACAAACACATTGCACAGACTTCACATACACAGCGTGCAACATACACACTCTGGGCAGCATACAACTCAGGCACGCACCGTGCAGCCTCCAACATGGACACACGAGGACACCTCAACACACAAACACGCAGTGCAATTGCCCAACTTCACACACACATATTGTATAGTCTCCAACACACACACACACACACACACAATGTGCAACACACACTGGTACAACTTCCACCACCCACATAACATGCCATTGAACAACTTCAAACACACATAGTGTGCCATACACAGTACACACCACATGAATGGAACTGCACAGCCTCCAACACAGCATACAGCCTCCAACACACACACACAAACACTACTTTTGCACAGCCTCCAACATAGTGTGCAACACACAGTGCAACGTCCAACACAAACAATGTAGTTGGTTGCACACTATACAACCCTCATCACACACACATTCTGCTACCCCTTGCAAACCATGCAGCCTTTGCAGTACAAAGATACATGGTAAACACTACAATGGGGGAAAGCTGTTGGCTTGGGTACTTGCGGGGATTGTGGGAACCTATAGCCATTCCACCACCCTTCTAGTTGGGATTTGATTCTAGAATCTAGGGGTGCCTACAACCCAACTTCCTCCTCTAGGGAGTTTCTATGGGGGCTTCCCCTTTCCATTTTGCATTTGTTTGTTGCTTGATGCAGATTTCTTTTCATTCTTTACACTGCGAACGTCTGGTGGAACGGGGTTTTTAACTGCAGTTTCCATGTTTGCTTTCCTATTTTCCTTTAATGTTTATTCCAATATATATATATATATATATATATATATATATATATATATATATATATATTGGCCTTCCAGGCTCCTCTCTCATTGTGGGAACTAAACACAGCACTTGTCATCCAGGTGCCAGGTCCTAGCAGGCTTTATCAGGTCAGCATACCAAACTGTAGCTAGAACTTAACCATTTACATGGACGGTGCCACGGGGGGTTGTGGGATGGAAGGGGAGGGGCCAGCACACACCCATCGGCCAAACACCCACCCCGGGAAACACCGAGCAAACACCCATAACAGTTACACAGACACCCGAAACACCGAACGGCAAGGAAGCCCCGCCTAACACAGCGACGGCACATCATGGCCGACTGAGGGCAAACAAAGCCATGGCACGCAGCTCCGCCCATGAACCGCCAGACCCTGTGCAGGCAGGGTAGGAGGGAGCTGGGATGACAGAAGACACACAGTAGCAGACCCCAGCCAGCCCCCTGACAGGGCCAGACAGCCGGGCGCCACAGACCCCCCTCACAAACCAGAACCCGCCCACACAGAACCGTGAACACAACCACACAGGGAAGGGCTGCATGGCCAAGGAGGTGGGGGGCCCCCAGCGGGGTGGGAAGGGGCACAGGGGAGGGAGGCAGAGGCCAACCAAGACAGGCGGGCGAGTGGCCACAAACACCCCAGGCCAGGGAAACCAGGGTCACCCTCAAAGGATACG
>QEPC01012321.1:298590-315367 GCA_003113815.1 Sphenodon punctatus
CCCTTTTGGGTACCACGTGTGGGGGGGTCTTCCAGCTTGGCGCCCACCCGGTAGCTGTGGTGACAGCGGAGCTGGTCATCTCTTGTTGGTGGTATTGCAGAGGGGTTAGCATCTGCCCCACAGCCCCCCTGTGCTCCTTTGTGGGGGGGGATCCCTCCCCACTCCCCCCGGGGGGCACGGACGCCTTACCTGGCTGTCACAGAGGCCCTCCTCCGCCGTCTCCCCAGTGGTGCATTGCTCCTGTGTCTGGGTGCTCTCCTGGGGGTGGGGGTGGAAACCGTTAGCTGTCGGCTGCCCGCCCTGTGTTCCCTCGGGTTGTTTTCCGCTATTGTCGTGCTGGCCCCCCCTCCCCGGGTTCTTGGGGTCCCCTAGCACATACCTCGCTGTCACTCGCACTCCCCCGTGGCTGTGATGGTGTGGGGGGCTGCGGTCGGTGCAGGCACCACGGTCTCTCCTTGGCCCTGTGGCGGGACGAGTGTGCTGTGTTTAGCGGTCCTTCCCACTTCCCCCCTCCGGCCCATTGGGCCAGTTCCCCTCCCCTGAGTATCCCGGGGTCCCTCTGCCTACCCTGGCTCATTCTGCGTGTGTCGCGGCGCTGGCTCACTTCGTTTTGTTGGAGGCTTTCCTTCCAGACATATTGGGAGCCGGCGCACCCATGGATCCCTTTTAAAGGTTCCCAGGCGGGCGTCCAGTGTCTCCCCGGGTGGGCGTGTCTGCTTGGGGGCCCCTGAGTGGCCTCTCTAGCCATCTCTCTGTGGTTTTGGCAGACCCGTTCCCATGGGTGTGGGTGTTTGGGTTTTTACACGAACTGGTGGGTGTTGAACACACATCTCCACCCACAGAGCATGCCAGCTCCTTCCTGGCTGCTCCGTGGGTTTATGGGTGTTCGTGGGTGGGTGACGTCTGTACTTATGCTGATAATTGTTGTTGTATGGATTGTGTGTTGGACAAAGAGATGAATAATGGCCTTACAAAACATGGCATTTCACATATCATTGGCCACAGACAATAAGCTCTGTGACTGGGAATTGAGCTCCTTCACAGTCAGACAAGCCAGTTGTCCAGTCATTTTTGACATCATTGCTTTTAATGTATATTGATTTCTTTATGTGAAATACATATATTTCTTTGCTTCACATGTACACACACCTTTTTCATGTTTGATGCTGCTATATGAGAAATAGCAGCATGGGGGGGTACTGTTACAAAAGAACAAACTTCATTGTATTTTTCCTCTTTGGAAATTATCTGCTTCACTAGATCTTCCTTTTTATTGTAACTAATTTGAATATGCATTTCTTGTACCTCAATGTACCTTTTTGAATATGCACACTAGAAACCTAGAAACTAGATTGATAGAACTAAAGCTCCGGCCTTGAATTTCTGACCACGGTCGTGGGAAAGAGGAGGAAGAAATGCTGCATCATGAGAGACTGTTTGGAGTAAACAGGGCAATAAAATGCATAAACAAAAGTTAAGATAGCAGACCCAGCAGATGTTACCTCACAAACATTGACCAAGACCCCTGGGCCCCCACCTGCATCAACCTCTCCAAACCACCACTTGCCACCATGGTCTACGTAAGATACCTGTACGTTTATGTACTAGATAGGCAGGGCTAGAGTTATCCAAGAACTGTGATGAGGACATGTTAACTGTGTGGTTAAAAATAAAATTGTGTGGCATCCAACCAAACGTCTAATTCGTGGCGTGGGGTGGCCAAGATCCCAGTTGGGAATCTTGTGTGTTTGGGAGGGAAACCAAGTAAATGTCTGACATCCCCACTCACACTCTTTAGCCTTGGGTTGGGTCAGAACCACCGAGCTTCCAGCCTGCCAGGGATTCAGGACCCACGTCAGCATCCTCCAGAGTTCCCAATGAGATTATTGATTCAACCAATGCTGTTACTGTGATTCAGGATTCAGGCTTACGACATCACCCACAGAAAGGTTAGGGCAATAACTATATGCAGGAATAGGTTACAATCCAACTTATTTATTTTCATTATTTATACTCTGCCTCTCCTGCCTATGCAGCTCAAAGTGGCTTACAAAAGTTAAAAGGGAGGCATAAAAATAAGAAAATAAAAACCCCATCCTCCCCCTCCTCCCTCACCAAAGGTCTGACAGAACAGCCAGGTCTGGCACGGTCGTCAAAATGAGGCAAGGTTCGGGGCCATCTGGGCCTTCACCGGAAGGGAGTTCCACAGCCTTGGTGCCGCCACCGAGAACACCCTCTCCATTGTAGCCCCCCGCTAGGAAATTTCAAGAGAGAGAGTGTAACAGGGCAGGCACTGGCCTTTTAAGAAGACTTGTCCTGTGCCTTGACCCCATCCCCTTTTGTACTATAAATGCCGCAGAGGCTGGTGCCCAGGTAGTCTGCATCTGGCAAAGAAAGGAGCCAGAAGGGCTTACTTTGGGAACTCTGGAGGGTGCTGGCCGAGGTCCTGAATCCTTGGCAGTCTGGGAGCTCAGTGGTGCTACTGCTCATCCAGCCCAAGGCTAAAGAGTACAAGTGGGGAGACTGGTGCAAGACCTTTGAGCACGGTGGGGGCTTTGTTCTGTAAGCTGGATAGGCATGTACTGTTTAAGCAACTTGGAAGCTATCAATAAACTCAATATGCTGATGACAGGAAAACATATCATAGTCTATGAACTAATTGAAACTGATCCTGCAAAAACTCTCCAGCAGATGGGAGGGAATTTGCCACAGAGAGGGAATGGGTCCAGCACACCACCACCATCCCCCACTCTGAAAATCTCCATGCATGTTGACGCTGCTTGGTGCTTGCTAAGGAGTTCCTTAGCAAGCACCAAGCAGAAAGTTTTCAGAGTACGTGGGAGTGAATTGCTGGTCCTAGCCCCACCACCCAGTCTTAAAACTTCCTGACAGCTGGGAGAGTACTACCTTTATGCGTAAGCTCTGCCCCCACCTTGAAGACCTTGACCCCTTGCTTGTCCTTATTAGGGTTACCACCTATACAAGTTTCTAAGGAACACTTATGGAAAAAATGCATTGCAGGGCCTGTATTGGCACCTTAGGCACCAATGCAGGGCCTGCAACATGTATTTTTCATGTGTTCCTTAAAAATGACATAGGTGGGTGACAACCCTAGCCCTTATGAGGGCCCATGATTGGAACATGAGGCTGGGCCTACACAGCCTGGTTAAGTCACTGGATGTTGTGACTGACACCCCACCCCCAGGTTGGGAACCTCTAGACTAGAAGAAATGGATTTAAATGGCAGAAAGGCAGGTGTAAATAAAGTATTGGGAAGATTTGTTTAAAAGGTAGGGACATTAGAGCAATGAAACAAGTTGCCAAGGAAGGTTGGATAATCTCCTTCCTTAGGGGTTTTCAAGAGAGGCTGGATAAATATTTGGTGGGTAGGAGTTCAATTGAAACCTTCCTCGTCCTGTAGGTCCCCATCCAGCCACTGATCCTGTGAAAAACTGGGTTCAGTTTTCTCTCTAAAGGCAACTCAGGTCACCCACAGCAGGATAAATAATAGTCAGTCACCTGGGCACAAACACAACACACTTTTAACCTATTTCCAACATGCTCCTTTAGACACAAATTAAATGGACACCCAGACCCCAGGCACACCACCATAAGCACACACAAAACACCAATAGGCGTAGGCATGGACACACACCCTGCCACAGCCACAGGAAATAAGTACGGTTGAATCCAGGGAAGTGCAAACTGTGCAACCACACAGGGGATCTGTGTATTATGGAGCCGGCCCACCCAAAACATGAATAAATATGAAATGAGTGAGAGAAGCACATGGACCTACAGAACCTCAAATGAGAGCGAGCCCTGGCCTGCAGTGATTCTAGAGGGGATCCCCAAATATCTGAAAGACTGCCTCTCCCCTCATGTACCGTCTGCCCATGAAGTTTCCACAACATGGACATGCAGAGAGGCATTCTTGGTGGTTGCCCTATCGCGATAGAATATAGTTTTATTGATATCTTATGTTCTCCTGGTCTGGACAAAGGAAGCCAGACCTAACTTTGGTCAAGCGAAGGCAAAGAGCAGAGAGAGGGTCCAGAACAGACAACAGGTCTGAGATTGTGATGGAATTCAAGCTGAAGAGACTCAACACGTAGATAAGGCCCCATCAGCACACTGACAGAGGGACCAAGGCATAGACAGACAAGTATCTGCTCCTGGCACCGCCACATGCTTAACAAAGCCGCCTGCAGAACACCTGGAGTTGGTGTTTACTCCAAACACCATGGAGTTGCATGGTTTTCTGTATTTTAATATTTGGTTTTATTTTATGTGGTTTGGGATATGTTTTTATTGTATTGTAACCCAGCCTTAAGGGAAAGGCAAGATAAAAATGTGAATAAATTAGAAACAACGTATCTATAGCATATAGACCTGCAATGCAGGGAGTCCTCCCCACTGCATAGGACTATATTAATTGAATATTAAAAAAATTAATTACAGTAACATTTTCCTTCTTCTAGTGGGCAAGTCAATGTGTCCATCAAACAATTCTATTAGGAGAGGACCCCAACTTCCCTGGATTCAGGACTATCCCCTATATAAACCCATGGTGCATTTATACCTTAAATAACATATGCCATTCTGCCATGTTGCATCCGAGAAAGCTCATGCCAAAATAGAGATTTTCTTGTTAGTCTTTAAGGTGCCACAAGACTCTTTTTTGCTGTACACCATTCTGGGCACCCCATCTCAAAAAATACATAGTAAAAATCAGAAAAAGGTGCAGAGATGGGCAACAAAGATGAACAACTTCTATACGAGCAGCTCACTAGGTCTGTGTTCTTTAGCTTAGAAAAGAGGTGAGTATTGGGGGGGGGGGGCACAGTAGGTGTACAAAACTGAGTGATGAAGAGCAAGTATATAGGGAGCTGCTGTTTACTTCTTAAAATATTAGAACTAGGGGCACTCAATTAAATTAGATGGCAGCAAACGTAAAACAAAGGGAAGTACTCCTTCACTCAGCATACAATTAACCTGTGGAACTCACTGCTAAGGGATGTTATGAAGGCCAACAGCACAACTTGGTTAAAAAACCAGATTGGATGAAAGGGTAGGTCCATGAATAGCTGTTAGTTGAGTTGTTTGGGAGAATGAGAACTCTTGACTGTCATGGACAGGAAATGGTTGACTGCTGTGCACTTCTCTAAAGCATTTGAAGCTGCTGTTGTCAGAGACAGACTGCTGGGCTAGACACACCACTGGCATGACCCAGTATGGCAGCTGTTATTAAACGCACATGCACAATCTAGGGTAAAGGAATCCTCAATCAGAAAGTTTCTTCAATCAAGAGAGAAAAGAAGCAGGACCTGGGTCAGGAACAAGAGTTTTATTGTATTATTTTCAAGCTCCTACAAGGGTTTTTTTAACCAACTAAAGAAGAAACAAAAAAGGCTAAACTATTTCAGAAAACAATTTTGTAAAAGACATTTGTCTCTTTTGAAACTGCACCTAATGTGCAGTGATAACGCATGCAGGAATGTTTCTGTCCAGATGCAGGGAGGTCATGGGGCCTAGGCAGAAGGGAAGAAGGAAAATGAGTTGTAGTTCTCATGTGTGTTAAGGGGGAAAGGACTTGTTAATTGGAGTCTGATGCCACCCCCACTTGTTAATTAGAGTCTGATGCCACCCCCACCTTTCCCCAGGTTTGGCATCCAAGTCTGCACCTCACAATCTGCTTAGGAAAGGCCAAGCATGCACAGGCCCACAACTTCTGGGAGACCCTACAATCACACATTAGGTGAGCCTCCCCTCCCCTGGATTCGCAAGACCCCCTACAATAACCAGCCTGCATATTCAATCCCAGCTCCCCCAAGAGAGTCCAAGATAACAAAATGGAACATACAGCCCCAATACGGAGACAGAGAACTGGCTAAATTGAGATTTCACGTTAAAGCAAGTTTATATTTTCATTTTGCTGCCAAACAAATTTTTTTTTTTAAGTTTCTTATTAATATTTTTAAAAATTATATATATATAATTCCGTTGCCAGAATTCTTTTTTTAAAAAAAAAAAACCTAACACATCCTCCGCACATATGGGGGGTGGAGAGGGGATGGAATATTTCAGAATTTTCTTTTCCAAATGAGAGTCTTTTTCCTCATGCAAAAACTTCCAGCAAGCTCATCAGGAATGATACCACACACACACAAAGCTTGTGTGAAACACAGCTCTTGCCAGCAGAAGCTCCTCAGAAACTACCAGTGACCCTTCATGCGTGTGTTTTTGGCTCCACAAGCACAAGGGTGCCTCTACCCCTTGGGAACCCCGACAGAGGAGAGAACCTGCAGCCAGCCTGTTGTGGGCCAAATCCAACCCAATAGCCCTTTTCTAAATTGGCCCCTTTCCAACTTCTAGGTCTGGCCTGTAGATTTGGTCCCTTCCCCTCTAGTCACTGGAAAAGTCAGCTTAGAGGAAAGGAGCAGAGACAAAGACACGCACTCGCACTCGGGGACAGATTCATGGCAGAGATCCATTTTCTGAACCCGCCCCTTTCATCTCCAATCCTAAGCACATCCTTTAAGAGCCCCCAACTCATTAGACCCACAGAGCTTGTGCTAATCTTCAGAGTGGTCTGCGGGAGGAAACCCCTCCACCCCCAAAATCTCTGCCGTAGAACCACCACCCAGTCTGAATGCAGCCCAGTGCTGCTAGGAGACCCTACAATAATGAATTGCTTTGTATGGGACGGTCCAGTGTTCTCAGGAGACCCTACGATAATATCCCAGTACATGCAGCCAGCATTGCAGCCCACAACAGGACTGGGAAACTTTTTTCCTCCCACAGGCCACACACCTGTTCTTGTGCCCATGCCCTCATCTCTGCTCCCTCTCTCTCTCTCACACACACACACACACACGCCCTCATCCCCTTCTCCCTTCCCTCTTTTTCAGTGCTTCAGGCCAGGGACTGGATATACGAGCCAGATCAAGGAATCAGAAAAGGGCCAATTTTTTATTAAATCTGTTATGGGACAGATTTAGTCCATGAATCATAGGCTACTGCCCTTGCCCTTAAACTAAATAGAGTGGGGGCAGAAAGACCCTCCAACAGGCTGCTAGGTGGGAGTGGGGGATTCCTAAGCAACAGGCAAGTCTAAATCTACTCTGGTCAAAGGTCAGGGCAACACCAAGCAGACGTCTTTGCCAGGGGGCAGCTTGGAGAGAGAGAAGGGGAGGCAGGGATATCTGTGGGTCGGGTCCTCCTAGTCAGTGCTAGGGTGCAGCTTATAGAGGCAGTGCACCCATGCAGCTTGCCCCTGCTACTTGTTGCCACCCTGCAGCTTGTGGAGAATAGGAATTTCTTAGCCAATGAGGGATATGGGGGTGGGAATGGTGCAAGGCCCATGCACCGTCCACCTCCCCCTGCCAGCTGATGCTGCAGTGCAGCCTGGGAGTTTCTTAGCCTATAGGATCTGTGGGAGCTGGGAGGGACCAGACAGCCCTACTGTTAGTTTATGACACAGTGCAGCCTGTGGGAAGAGGAGTGGGATTTCCTGGGCAGGAGCGGTGCAGCCCTGCCTCCCTGCTAGTTTTGTGTCACAGTGCAGCTTGGGGGTGGGAGCGTAGGAAGTTTCTGAGGGGCACATGCACCCCTGTCCCTCTACTAGTCAATGCCATGGTGCAGCCGGTGGGGTGGGGTGGAGATTTCTCATAGGGGCTGTGGGACCCGTGCCCTCCTGTCCCCCACTGCTCCTCGATGCTGTCGTGCCAGCCTGTGAGGGTTTCCAGGAGGGACAGTGGGGCTAGAGCACACCGTGCCCTCAGCTAGTCGATGCCACGGTGCAGTTTGAGGTGGCGTGAGAGGTTGCTGAAGGTGATGAAGCCCTTGTGGCAAATGCTGCATTGGAAGGGGCGCTCGCCGCTGTGCAGCAGCCGGTGCCGCTTCAGGTAGCACTCGTGCCGGAAGAACTTGCGGCACTCAGCACATTGGTAGGGCTTCTCCCCGGTGTGCACCAGGACATGCCGGTCCAGGTCCCGTGGGCTGCGGAATAGCTTGGCACACTCGCTGCATTTGTACACCTTCTTGCCGGGGCGCACCGGGAATGCCCGCGGTGATGCCGGCGATGGGAGCAAGTGTCGCTTCAGCTCGCTGCCTGGTGGGGACGGTGGCTCTGGCATGTGGGGCACCATGGCAGCACCGCGGTGGCTCATCTGATGCTCCTCTAGAGCTGGCAGCACCCTGAATGGGTCACCACAGATGCCGCAAGTGAAGGAAGCCTCACCCGTGTGAGCCGCCAGGTGTGAGGCCAGGGCACCAGCATTGGCAAAGAAAGTGCCGCATTCACATTGGTACAGGGTGTCCAGGGGGCGCGTGGCCTGGGGCCGGCAAGATGGGCAATCCCCTCCCTGAAGCTGGGCCTGGCACCCCGCTAGCTCTTGCTCCTCCCCCTGTGGCTTCCCTGGTAACCCCGGATCCCCTGGCACCTGTTGTTCCCACTCCCTCTGGATCAGCTTCTCTCCATGCAGCTCCCCCAGATCCCCCTCCCTGCGTTCCAGCAGCCCCTGCCTCTCATCCCCCAACAGCTTCTGTTCTCCATGCTGCTTCCCTCCCAACAACCTCTGCTCCCCTGGCAGATGATCTCCCGGCTCCCCCGATGGTGCCCTTCCGGCACAGACCCGGCAGGGCGGTGGCCTGTCTTTGGCATGGGTGAGTTTGTGCCGCTCCAGCAGGGAGGGGGCGTTGAAATCCCGCTCGCAATCGGGACATTTGAAGGGCTTAATGTCGGTGTGCACCAGCCAATGCCGCCGCAGCTCCGCAGCCAGGTTAAAGTGCCTCCCACATGCCCCACAGCCAAAGGGGGCTGCTGTATTCCCGGCCCCGCACAGGTGCCCCAGGGGGCCCTGTTCCTTCCCACAGGCCAAACAACGGCGGGGGGCAGCAGCAGCAGGGGGCTGCATGGGCAGAGGACGGTGCTGGCGTTTGAGGTGGCGGCCCAGGCTGCTGCGGGAAGAGAAACGCAGCTCGCAGACATGACAACAGTAGGGTTTCTCGCCCGTATGCACGACCTGATGGTGCAGCAACCCAGTGGAGTCGCGGAAACCCTTGGGGCAGATGGTGCAGCGGTAGGGTCGCTCCCCGGTGTGGCTGCGGATGTGGTTCACCAGGTTGAAGGAGTGCTTGAAGCTCTTGTTGCAATGAGGGCACTGGAACGGCTTGAGCTCTGTGTGCCGGGCAAAGTGGCGGCGCAGGTCTGAGCGGTACCGGAAGCTCTTGTCACACTCGGAGCAGTGGAATGGGACGCGCGACCCAGCACCATTGTCCGTCAGCAGCACCGACGACTCCTCCTCGGGATCCGAGCACAAAACCACGCACTCTGGCCCGGCACCACTTTCTAACTCCATGGGGTGCTGGCCTTCCGGCCACTCGTCGATACGGCACTCCATCCACCCACAATACTTGCCTCTGGAGAGTGGAAGCAAAAAAGGGCATCAGTAGGGCTAAGGGCGGGGAGAGGTGGTGACCACAGAGCAAAGAAAGGAAAAGGCTGGTTCAGGAGTCCCCAACTCTCTCCCTGACTTCTCCACTTGGATGTCTCACCATCGTCTCAACCTTAATATATCCAAGACTGAACTCCTCATCTCCCTCTTCCTTTTCAATCTCTACTCTTCATTGATGGTGCCACCCTGTCCCCCAAGCATGTAGCCTGCATTTCATCTTTGGGTGCTTTTAGACAAGCACCTCCTCACCCACTACCCGCCCACCTCCCGCCCATTATACATGTTGCAGGGCACCCATAGGGCACCACTGTAGCCCTGCAACCTGTATAGTGGGTGGGAAGGTTCTTGTCTAAAAGCACCCTTTCACAAGGACTCCTTTTCTTTTACACTCAGATTCAGTCCATTGCCAAGGCCCGTCACTTCTCCTGACACAACACTGATAAAGTCCAGACCTTTCTTGCCTCACCCTCTTCCAAGATTCCAGTCATCTTTGGCCTTGACTACTGCAACCTTCTTATTAGCCTTCCTCACACTCACCTAGAACCTCAACACTCCACTGCCAAGGTCATCCACTTCACCTGCTGCTTTGACCATGTTCAACTCCTCCTCTGTTCCCCCTCTTCCCCTTTGCATCCAGAACAAACATCTTTTCCTCCCCTTCATGGTTCTGCTCCTCCCTATCTTCTACCCTCATTTCCTGCTACATTTGCACCGAGAGACTTCGCTCCTCCTTTGACACCACCCTCATCTACCCAAGAGTCTCTTGCTTCCAAACCTCATCACCCGTTTACTCATGCTGCCCCATTCATCTAGAACCCCTTTCTCAAACACACAGGCTCTGCTCCCTCCCTTCAAAACCCTCCTTAAAACCTAACTCTTCCATCAGACTTTCCCTAGCTTCTCATAGGTTGTTCCTTAATGCTTTGCCTGTCTTATCCTTCAGGATCCCTCTCTTCCCTTGTTATTAAGCTATATATGTGCACTTGTGACTCCTCAACTTTATGAATGGATCCCTGTCTCTCCCTATGTTCCCCTTGTCATCCCTTCCTTCTTCATCCTAGATTGTAAGCTCCTCAGGACGGGAAACTGTCTCTAATTAGCCCTGTACAGTGCTAGGCACATTGCTAGAGCTATATAAATAATAATTAAATGCAGTGCTTGCTGGAGACCTGCATTCCAGCCCTGCCTCTCAGGAGCAAGAAGAGAAGCAAGGGCAGCAGCAGAATGGCACAAAGAAAGAATGATTTAAAGCCATTCCTGAAGTATTTCTTTGTGTGAACCTATTTTGAGACTTTAAAATATATAATCCCTTGGCTCCAGAGAGTGGAAAAAATAATGCAAAGTCTATCAATCAGGATCATGACCACATCTGCCACCCCCCAAGACTCAAATTAAAATCCTCACCAAGATTGGGAACACCTGGTTTAACAAGCAGGTGCTGTCACAGAAACAGCCAGCAGTGCCTGCAGAACGCTTGACTAAAACACTATAGGGTTGGGTTCAAATCACGAGGGGGGGGGGGGCGACGAGAGACATAAAAAGAAAGTGGTTGCCACGTTGGTTCAAAAAATAAATAGATGGAGACAAAGAAGTTCAGATGATCTCTTTTATTGGATCAACTTCTGTTAGTGGGAGAGTACAAGCTTTTGGCCACACATGGTCTTTCTTGAGGCAGGGAAAGAGCAGCTCAGGGGTTAGAAACTAATCATCATTGCCTGAGGAGGGGCTAGACCAAATTTGCATACACTAGATTACATTGACAACACACAAGCAGCTAGCCTGTCCAGTTAGACACAATAAATATATGCCTTATTAACCTGCCCGCTGTAAAATGTCACTCTCTAGGACTCCTATGGAGAAAAAGGTGGAAGGGGAGTGTGCTCATTAATCAGCGAGTTAATTAAATGTTTGTCATATTTATCCTTAAAACTAGGATGAAGGCTCTATTGGCCCCTGACTCTAGTAAAGGAAGACACCCACCAAGCTGCCCGTCCCCTCTCTCCTGCCGCAAACACGCACTACAATTTTAGGGTCTCTTTCCTTAGGGTATGATAAAGGAGTCATATTTTCTGTCCCCCCCTGCTCTAACCCACTAACTCCTAGTCCCCTCCCAGAGAACCCAGGAGTCCTGGCTCTCAGCTCCACCCCCCAATCCGACCAGCTCCCAGCAAACCCAGGAGTCCTGGCTCCCAGCCCCGTTGCTCTAGCCACACCCCATAGAGAACCCAGGAGTCCTGGCTCACAGTAGCCACCCTTTTCTCTTCTTCGTAGGAGGGAGGCTGTTCCCCACCTCCTGTCCCCTCCTAGGGGGGAGCCTGCCCTAGTCCTCCCGATACTCACAGAATCCTGTGGACGCCGCCATGTTGCTGCAGGAAACCTGCGTTCCTTGTGGGAAGGGGCTCGGTCTCACCGCGTTTCGAGTAATGGGGGTGGAGTGGGACAGCGTCTGAGCAGCCTAGCCCCGGTCGGCTAACAGGACACCTCAACTCACCCCATCTTTACTGTGGGCAAAGGGGGAAAGGAGAATGAGGTCAAAGAGGTGCCATCTTCACTGTGGGCAAAAAAAGGGGGGTGGATAAGAAGGTCGATGGCGCCATCTTTACTGTGGGCAAAACGAAACTTGTCGATGCCCTCTTTACATCTGTAGGGTGAGGGCGGAAAAGGCAGCGCCATTTTGTTTGAGGTCAGGGAGGCCAGAATAACACGGAGTTGCCATCTTTAGTGTTGGCAAGATTAATTTTTCACCCGGGGAGGTAACCTATTTTACAGGTAGGGAGATAGGGCTTAGGATGCCGAAGGCGCCATCTTTGCTATGGGATAGTAACATTCCCACTCACAAAGGCACCAATTTTGCCAGAGGCAAAAGTGTCACACAGGTGCTATCTTTATTGCGGTTTAATGAGGATGTAGTTAGATAGCTGCTCTCTACTTCTTGCAGACTGGGCCAAATATTCAGACAGCACCATCTTTATTGTTGGAGGTGAAGAGATTGGAAAAGCAGCCATTTCAAAAGTGGGCAGAACGGGCCATGGAGCCATATTAATGAAGAGCAAAGGACACTGGGGCTGAGAAAGGTGCCATCTTTACTCGGGGCGAAGCGGACGGAGGCTAGGGTGGCCAGATATGCAATTTTTTTACAGGACACATGATAAATACAGGTTGCAGGGCTGCATTGGCTCCAAAGTAGCCCTGCAACCTGTATTTTTCATAAGTGTCATGTAAAAAATTATATATCTGGCCACCCTAACCTCAAACAAAAATTATATATCTGGCCACCCTGATAAAGCAGCTCTCTGCTGGGGCAAAGTTGAAGTTGATAACGGAGCCATCTTTACTAGAGGCAAAGGCAACTGGAAGATAAAGCAGCCATCTTTACTGGGGTCAAACTGGGCCATGGGTCGTCCAATGGCACCATCATTATTACAGGCAGGGGAAGCAGCAACGTCACCTCCAGGGGGCTTCTGGTCCTGGGTATTCAGCTTCTAGGGTCACCTTAACCAAAGCAGTCAGTGCTCTCTCTCTCACACACACACACACACACCCCCTTTTGGCCTCCCAAAGTGCACAGGCTTCTCAAAATTAAGAAGGGAATCCCAAAGCTTGGGGAGGGGCCAGGGGGCATAAAAAAGGTTAAAGAACGCTTTAACAGGCTTGTTTCTGACTCCTATTGTGCACTAGTGGAATATGTCAAACTGGCAGCCTCCTGCTGTGTGGTCACTATGAGCAGAAAGTAGAGGTGGGCAAATTGCCTCAAGGATTTGGACTTCTAACTCTTGCCTTCTGTGTTGAGGTTTATAAACTCACTTTCCCTGCCTGGCACTTCCTACAGGTGATGCAGGGCCACCCACAGGGTAGGCCTTGGGATTTGGGGGGCCCAGGGGAAAAAAACCCAAAATTTGAAGGTCCCATGGCCCTGACCCCATAGCAACACCCCCCACAGCCATGATGTCCCTTTAATAATTAGCAGGCTGGTGCTTCTCCAGCAGTCTGCCCAACACAGCTTTCCAGGGACCCCACCAGGAAACCTGTCATACCTGCCAGGAGCTGCTGAGAAATGGGGGTAGTTTTGTTGGGTTACCACATAAATGGTGGTAATTTTGTTGGGGCTTCCAGGGCCACTCGGGATTGGCAGTGATGAGGCAATGGAGTACCACTTCCTGTCTCTATTGCCCCTACCCTTTCTAAGGCTTCAGCCTGGCCCCCTGATGTTTCCTCACAGCAGGGCCTCCTGCCACTGCATCAGGAATGGGCTGAAAATGGAACTGAGGGCTTGAACTCCAAACAAGGGGCCATCTGACCCCTCCCCCAGCTCTAATCCCCTAGCCCCCAGAGAACCCAAGATTTCTGCCTCCTTCTCCCCACTTCCTCTCTAAAACCACTAGGCCCTACTCCCCTCCCAGCGACTCCTGGCAACTCTCCAGATAGCTCTGACTGTGCATCACTAGCTATTAGAAGTCCCCAGTCTTCAGTTTCAGCTTGTCCAGCGCCAGGGGTAGATGCAACAGCGCCCCCTCTTGGTCACTCTGTGTCTGTAGAACACCCAGCATGATGCTCCACTCCCCGTGCCCTAATCTGGATTGCTGTGTGTCTGCGCAGCGCCCGGAGTGATGGGGTCCTTTATCTTGCGCAATGCCATTGCCCGGCATGATAAGACCCCCATCTCGATTCTATGTGGAGCCCCCAGCGTGATGGTCGCTCTGTGAGTCTCTGCCAATGCCCAGCATGACGGCCCGCCATCTCGGTGGTTCTCCGTCTGCCTGGGCAGCGCCCAGCTGGACCACGGGCCCCCTGTGTCAGTGCAGCACCCGTGTCCTCATCTCTGCGGGCCTGTCTGGGCAGCACCCGGCTGTCAATCTCCGGGCACAGGGACCCAGCAGCAGACAGCGCTGGGGGGTGGGGGAAGGCGGGATTGTGCCCTCCCCTCGCTCCATCCTCTGGGTCCCTGCGCCCCTCTCCAAGACTAGCCAGACTCTTTTGTTCTGCTGCGGCCAGAGGTCCCCACCCCCACCCCTCCGGACGCGCATCCTCTTTCTCCTGCCGGTCCATTGACAGCAGCCGCTGCGGATCACGATGCAAAGCAGGTATCGCTGCCCCTGCCTCCTGCCGGGGTGGGAGCCCGGGGCGTACGGGGTCGTACAGGGCCGGGCTGGCACCAGACTTTCCAGGGAGCTGTCGGCTGGGGAGGACGCACCATTGGGCGCGGCTGTCAGCGGGAAGGGAGCACTTCGGTCAGCTTGACTGTGTGCCTGTGCGTGTGACAAATGCTCCCTGTCACCAGACACCTGGAGGCACAGAGGGGGAGGGAGGGATAGAGAGTGGGGACCTACCCCCCTCTCACAGACATTGAGAGCTCTCTCCGACACACAGTCAGGGATAGGCACATAAAGACAGATAAAAACAAAAATACAGAGTCAGAGATTGGGCTTCTCAGGCACACGCGGACACACACACAGTCTCTCTCACATGCATACACACAAAGGGTCTCTCCCTGCCCCAGAGTCTCTCTCATACACCCATGCACACACACACAGTGTCTCTTTCATGTGCATGCACACACCCAGGATCTCATGCGTGCACACACAAACACAGGGTCTTTCACACACAGGATTCTCTCTCAAGCACACACACACACACACACACACACACACACACACACACACACACACACACACACACAGAGTCAGGGGCTACACTAACTCTCAGACAGGGACTCTCTCGCACATATTTGTTCTCATACATGCACACATGCATGTACACCACATATGCACACACAGAGCCAAGTGCTCTCCATCTCACACACACCCACACAAAGTGTAACTGGATTGTATTTTTCTAGTGTGGTAGATGCCGAGTGTGAAAGTGACAGTTCCCTCAAGTGTGCACTGGGGGCATTTTCATTTACAGAGGTGGGGGAAGGGTTATTTGCCTGCATCAGAAGCCATGGGGTGGGGAGGGCAGAGGCTTGTCTCTGGGTGTTTTTAGACAAGCGCCTCCCTATCCATCATGCATGTTGCAGGGCTGCATTGCACACAGTTACACAACACATTGTTGCACACATACACAATTACATGCGTACACAGGGTCGGCCTCAGGATTTGCGGGACCATAGGGGGCCATGTGCAGGGCCTAATTTTCATAATTTAAATAATTTTCTGGAGCTACCACCCCTAGGCGCAAGGTCTAGGCTGGTGCAGGGTCATGTGTGACCGCACATGTTGCACATGCCAAGGGCCGGCCTTGTGTGTACGCATGTAATTGTATTACATTACAGAGTTACACACTCAACACAAACATGTATACATAATTACATACATGTTGTTGCACTTGTACACAATTGTATGAACATACATGTGCAGTTACACGCTTGGTTACACAATCACAAGCACTTGTACACACAATTATGCATGTACACACAGTCACATCAAATTATATGTTCATGCTTTCACAGTTGGGACATGCAGTTACAAACACATACACAATTATGCCTGTGTGCAGCACAGTGTTACATATGCAGACATTCAAAACTACATACAGATACAGCGTTGAACAAGGGATTGGCCTAGGGAGGTTGTAGAATCTTCTAAAGAACATAAGAAATGATAGACTAGACCAGACGGTGGGCAATCTGAGTCACTTCAGAGAAATATCCAGCAGTTGATAATAATTTTTATTTTTATATAGCACCCTCCCTGCCATGGCTCACAACAACCCTGTGAGGTATGTTAGCCTGAGAGAATATTGTGACTGGCACAAGATCACCAAGTGAGTTACTGGCTAAGATGAGACTTGAACAAGGGCACGGCCTCCGCCTACCTCCCAGTCCAGGCATTGCACACTTAGCCACTACACCACACTGGCTGTAGAGTGAGCCATGCTATGCTATCCACGCCCCAGCCCAGCCCTTGACAGTCAGAGGTCTCATCCCCTGAGCAACTTTAATAATAATAATTATTATTATTATTTATTTTATAAGCATTTAATAGTGCCAACGATGTACCTGGCACTTTGCAAAGAATAAGATAGACACGGTCCCTGCCCGAGAGCTTACAATCTAAAGACAGGGGGAGGGGAGACAAGGGATGCAACATTCATGAGGATGCGAGAGCTCAGGTACATGTTCTTGACTCGGTTACAGTACATTGGGAGTTTACAGATAACAGGTGGGGGATAATCCTGGGTGGGGATGATTAGCAGGAGTTAGGAAAGGCAGAGCGGAAGAGGTGGGTTTTGAGGAGGGACTTGAAGGTACGAAGGGAGGGTGCAAGGCAGATGTGGGCAGGGAGGGAGTTCCAGGCGTGTGGGGCAGCGAGGGAGAAGGG